>JAYJMH010029988.1:0-32500 GCA_036873815.1 Phacellophora camtschatica
ATGTTTTCAGATGAATCTGTATTATCATGTCCCTTTCTTTCAGGTACCTTCAATCTGTTGCATACAGGTGGCTGGTTCATTGGTTTTGTGGCTACCTTGGTTGGGACAATAGAAGGCCATTGCCAGCATGCATATACCACCATATAAGAACAAAATCAAAAAGACTGGCTATGCAGATGCTGAATGATGAAAAGTTCTTCCTAAACATTTTGTTCTGCTGTGTATAGTATTATTATTGAGAAACTTTTTTTTGTTTCTGGCTGCATAAATTACAAACCAGCTAGCAAAAAATCTAAATTTGAGTAGTATAAAAAAATGTTTTTTTGTAATGTGGCTGATGCACAAAGAATCAAGAAATGAATTAAACTTTAGGTTTTTGGTCCTTATATGTCCACACACATTATGCAATCAAAACCTATATGTGTATTTAATATATTTTGTATTTTGGTACTGAAAAATACTATGTACAACCAACCACCCGTTTTGGATTAAATTTTAAGGTGGTATCGATGAGTGACATGGGCACCCAAGTTGATTTAGATTTCACAGTTTCCATGTGTGTGCCCCTTCATTGACTTTTTACATTTTCAACAAAGGGGTGCAGATTTTTTTTTCCTTGCTTCGTAGGCTAATTCAGCTAATTCAGCTTGCTCTTTCATAGTTTCCTGTTAGCAGTCTTGTTCATAATCTGTGGGAAAAAAACCGAAAATAGTAAAATACATAGTTAAACACAACTACCTTATATACATACAGTACAAATACTTTATTAAAGAAATTTCTTAAAGAAATTTAAGAAATGTTTTATGAACAATATTTTTACAGGGTAGTTCAGGAATTAATATATTATCAACACTTTCCAAAAAAGTAAGAATTAACAAAGATTGTGTCTGACAAAATATATATTTATAAGACAACATTTGGATGTAATTCAATAAGATATTAGTAGATTTTTCCTGATCAAGTAAAATACCTATATATGAATGATAGATGTTGAACATATACTTTTTGTTATTAACCTTAATTTGCACTTTACAATGTGTTTTACTAGCAATTGTACTGACAACAATGTTTTTGAACATTTTTTACCTGGGGGAACATTGGTGTGGTTGTGCTCTGTCTTGAAATATATTGGGATATTGCATCCTTTTTTTGACGTCTTTCTGTAAATGTTTTTGATTTGTGCAATGTTTCTTTTTTTTACTGGGTAACTTTTTTTTGAAGATGGATGATCTTAGCTTTGTACACCTTTCACAGTCTGCATCATTATTAAATTCCTTGATGTCGTTCTTTAACAGATCCAACCCGTCATCGTTTGGTGTGGTCTCTTCCCTAATAATGGCACTTCGAATTAACTAAAAATAAGAAGTGGAACAATAAAAAACAATTTAGATTTACACACAAAAAAAATCTGCAAAAACTCAGAATAAAGTGACAAATCAAATTATAATTAGAACAGGCCCATAGAGCCCAGAAGGCCAAATATAATCCACCTTTTCTTACTAAGGCCGTTTTCATGAAAATGTGTGGAACTTTAGAGATATTGTGTTTTTGATTGCTGAAATAGATGCTGCACACAAAGTATAGTCTAAATACCAATTTTGGTGTTTCTACCTACATTTTTGTCAAAAATATAGAGATATGAAAATTTCAAATTTGTAAGGGCTTTGACCGTGAAAATGATGTGAGGAGAAAAATTTGTAAAATTCAAATATTTACATCATTGTATTTTTGACAAGAATGTAGGCAGCAAAACAAAAAACGGTTCTTAGACTAAACCTAAACTTTGTGCGCACAATCTATTTCTGCAATCAAAAATACAGTATCTCAAAAGTTCCGTACTTTTTCATAAAAACGGCCTTAGTGAGAGAAGGTGGATTAAATGGAGATGGCCTAAATTTTTCCTTACCGTTCTACGATCACGATCAGAGATGTCTTCTGTTGTCTTCGCTTTTTTTACTGGCAGCGTAAATTGTTGGTTTGGCATCAGGTTTCAGAATTGCTTTCATGCCAAGTTGTAGTGCCATGGATCTTCGCATCATAAAACAAAATTCTTCGAAATGGCTCCAGCATGAAATGTCTTCAAAGCAAAGATTCCAACCTGTCGATATCAACGAACAAACTGTACCCTTTTGGTGTGTCTATCGCGCTCCTTTCCTTTATCAAGAATTAGTGAACCGATATTCCCTTGGTGTATTGACTATTTCCACAGCTCTTCTTGTCAGGACCACCAGCAACATACCGTTTTCCGCCACTACTAGTTTGCCCTACTTCACCCGCCATGTTTATTTCTGTTTGCTTCCGTGTTTCATCCACAGAGGTGTTCTACTTGTGACGTCATCATGGATAATCAAAATTCGCACGCAAGCTGCCAATTTCTCAAACTTTGACGCTGAATAAAAATGCTTTCGAATATCCGATTCAAAATCCGTCTTTTGCATGTTAATTACTTCAAAACGATATTTCAGATTATGCTCAGAAATAACAACCGAAAATTTCATTGCATTAACACTTTAATGAGTCCATGGTTGATGCTTTCACTATGTGGTTAGGGAGAATGTTCCAGTCCTTTATGGTGCATGGGAAAAATGAATAATTGAAATAGTCTGGGCCTGTCCTAGGTAGGATGAAGGCGAAGTCACTATATTTTCTATTTTGTCTGGGACACGGTTTTAAATAGTTTGTACTATTGATTGCAACTAGCGAATTAGTTATCTTATACATCATTGTGAGTCTCGTATGCTTTCTTCGCTCCTCTAGGCTCTTCCATCCAAGCTCATTTAACATTTCAGTCACACTTGCAGAATAATGATATCGATTTAGAACATATCTTACAGCTCTCTTCTGTATCATTTCTAATTTATCAATATTCTTTTTGGTATATGGATCCCAAACAGGTGCTGCATATTCAAGGTGAGGATGAACAAGACTGTTGTAGGCAACAAATTTTAACTGCACATTCTTTATCCGAACATTTCGCTTTAGAAGACCTAAAGTTTTGTTGGCTTTATTTGTGATGTTGTCTATATGCACATTCCAGTCAAGCTGGTTTGTCAGGGTAAGACCAAGATATTTTGATGATGTGACTTGTTCCAGTACAATACCATGCAATGTGTAGGTAAATTGTACAGGATTCTTCTTCCTTGTTACTGTCAGCACTTTGCACTTATCCGGATGAAATTCCATTTGCCAATCTTCCTCCCATTTGCCCATTTTGTCAAGATGTTTCTGGAGCTCTTGCACACCTCTCTCTGATGTCACTGCTAGATATGCTATTGTATCATCTGCAAATAACCATACCCTGGAACTTAAGGCTTCTTAAGGAACTTAAGGAACTCCAGAAATCACACTGGCAACATAAGATTTTTGTCCTTCAATTACAGCTGTCCTTCATGTTCTGCAATAAATCACTCTCGAATTCAAGTAGCTGGGTTTTACGGGAGCTTGCTCTCTAAATCCATGTTGCAATTCATATAATATATTATTTTTAGATGCATGTTTCATAATGTTGTATGTTGTTTGTTAAGATATGTTCCATGATTTTGCAGGCAATACATGTCAAGGATATTGGGCGATAATTACAAGCTGCAGTCTTGCTTCCTTTTTTGAATACTGGTGTTACTTCTGCTCTTTTCCAGTCCATGGGAATTTGACCAGTTTCATATGACTTTTGATAAAGCATTGTAAGAATTGGTGCAATGTCTACTACAAGTTGTTTCATAACAAGAGGGTTGATTTTATCAGGACCAACTGCTTTATATGGTTTCAAGTTTTCTAGTAACTTTGTAACACCGGGTGTGCTTATTACTATATCATCCATGTCAGGAAAGGTTGACACTTTTCGCAAAGCTGGTTCAATAGATCTTTCCTTTACAAAGACTGACTCAAATTGCTTATTTAGAACATCTGCTTTTTCCTTGGGGTCTGTAACCATTTTGCCATTGTATTTTAACGATGCTATGCCAACATAATCTCTCCGCATCTTCTTAATGTAACTCCAAAATTTTTTTCAGACCAGATTTGTCATTCTCATTTTTAAGTGGTGTAATGATATCTTCTACATAAGACCAATGAGCATTTCTCAGTTTCTGTTGGATGTCCTTTTTAAGTGCCTTGTATTTATGATCTAATATATTATAATTATGAGTGGAATGTTCAAAGTTCCTTTGTATCTTCTTTCTTCTAGCATAGATCCTGTTTCTTTTCCTGATAAGTTTTTCAATAGAACGGGTAATGTATGGGAGTTTATCCTTTGATTTTAACATCTTTGAAGGCACATGTTTGTTCACAATTTCATGCATTCCATCTCTGAAAATATTCCATAAATCATTGGTATTGTGTGAATCAAGCTTTGATGATACTTCGTTCTTAATTTCTTTCAGTTCATCTGACATCATATCCCATGCAGCTTGTTTGTATTGGTAAACTTTTCTTGGAGCTTGTTTTCTTTTTAGGGGGCTTACATCAAGGGGGCTTACATCAACTTTCCACCTTTTCAAAACTTTCCTGAAAATTAGTAAAATTTAACGTTTTAGTGCAATTCACAGCTGCCAAAGCTGCGAAGAAAACGTTATCTTCCATCAACATTTCACTCAGTGCTTCAGTTCAGAAATTTGAAAACATCACTCGGCGCTCGAAGTTAAGAAAAATCCAGAACAGCCTCGGTTTTACATGACGTTCGAAGCACTAACCCGATTGGTTAAAAAGACAATAGGCATTGTTTAAATCCCAAATACTGCTCTGTGATTGGAGCCACAAAAAATTGTCGCTGATTGAAATTTTTTCCGCTTTTAGACGTGGAAGTCCATAAGTCCCTGGCGGAGCGAAAACAACAACAACAAAGAGCGAAAGTACAGGAACTTATGTAGTGAGTCTAGCCTTAATTGCGAACTGACCTCAAGTGAAATTGCAAACATCCAATAAATAGTTGTCTGGTGCTCCGTAAAATGCGAAAATTGAGCCTTGATCTTACATGTGTGATAAAATAAAATCCAATCACAGACGAGAAAATTGTCATGTGTGACCACAATGCAGCGCTGTGATTGGAGCCACAAGAAGTTGTGGTGCCAGGCTAAATAGGCCAGATTTTGAGCCCAAATGCCACTAGACTAAGCTAATGTTAGGAAAACTCAAATTAAACTTCAACTCAACTAATAAATAGCAGATTTGTATGTCTTAACAGTGATTTTTAATATTATTCATTTCTTTGTTTTTAGTCTTGTCGGTGTGGTAAAAAGTGTATTGACCACAATAATTGGATTTTTTACCTTTGGTGGCGTGGAGGCAACTGTTCTCACCATAATTGGAGTTTCGTTGAATTCAATTGGAGGGGCTTTTTACTCGTATGCAAAATATCTTGAAAAGAAATCTATGCTTGCCTCAGTCCGCAATTTATTATTGCCTTCAGACGATCAAGGATTTCAGATACCAAACCCACCACTTCATCATGAAGTACCAGTTGAAGAAACAAAACCGGATGCCTCTGTTATCATAGGAATTGACGATAGAACTCATGCATAAACTTAATTTCTTACAATTTGCAAATTTAGCTAATTTTAAACAGCGATGTTGGAAGTATTTTGGGGCATAGGGGTCAGAATTTTGTTGGAGGGCGCTTGGAAAAATATCGTGATAGTGGTTTTGCATCATCACCACTCTACCTGTCATCTAAAGATAATATTTTTGTACTAGCACTAAATATCTTACGAGAAAAATATCAAAGCTGCTCTTTCTCCTTTCCCGGCATCGCTGTTCCTATTTGTAAATTATTCTTTCTGTTAAGTAGAATGGGTATTTAGTTTGATTTATTTTTACTTGATCGACTGAATCTGTAGCCTGCTGAAAGGTTAAAATGAAAACTTCAACAGGTTACGGAGTCTGAATAATGTAAATGTATTTAATTTTACTGGGTGTGTTGTTCTGTTTTGTACACTTCATTAATTAAATCATGGAATTTTTTTTACGTTTCTGCGTGTTGACTATTTTTGGATATACCATAAACATTCAAATTAGCCCCTGGGGGCTAATTTTGTTTTGACTTTCTTAGATAGGGGCTAATTTTGTTTTGTCATTTTTAGATGGGGGCTAATTCAAAGGTTTACGTAATTACAGGACATTATTTCTGACAACTTATAGGTTTTAACTCTCTTACTCAGATTATTATGTGCTGTATATCATCATATACCTCAATACCTCTAAAGAAACATAAAATAAAGCTAACCCACAGAAACACAAACCAAACCAAATATAAATCCATTCAGAGGTATACTATCCCCCTCATTTTGCAGGGAAGCCGTATTTTATAAAGTCAATGTTTTGTTATAGTTTTCATTTCGATCATGAACTCATTTCAAAGTTATCATTAAAGCATCTGGGATTCCGACGAGTTTGCCGAGTTGATCTGCGAGACTGGACTTTCAATATCCGATTTGATCTGCGAGACTGGACTTCCGATACAGGGTCTATATTGTTATAATTTACGTCGTAAATCACATTCTGTGTGCAACACTCATGCCACGCTTGTATGTCCTTTTCCTCGGAGAAATTACCTTTCCGCTTCTCTGAGATAACACCTTAACATCTTAAAAATCTCAACATCATCTGAATTCCTTCGAAACCTAAGTTCATGATTCTCCCTTTCGATCACCAGTATCTGCCCCATTTCGATCACCAGTTCCCTACAACGTTGACGACCTTATTTGTCCCCTACAACTATCTCTTCATTTACTCTTTATCTCTGATCATTAACGTGTTCTTCTCGTTTGCTGTCTGCGCATTTGATGCTGTGTTTCTTGAAAATACTCCCTCTGGACCGTCTCGGAACATCGTGGCCACTGCAGCACTTTCTCCTGTTGTAGAATAGAATGTAGAGTGTCACTGAAATTTGCCACCATTTCTTGTCCCGATTCTCTTTATGATGTCTTAGTGAAGTGAACAATCTTCATTGCTTTACCAAGTGGCTTCCTAAAGGTCTCCGCCGGATTAGCAGATGGGTGACGTGGTGGAATGCGCTGCATGTGTATTCCTTGCTGCGAGGTAAACTCCTTTATTTCACTCGAATTAAAATGGGGCCCATTTTCTGATATCTGTTTTGCGGATTTCCGTAAGTGTCATAAATGTCCCCCAAAAGCATGTATAACTTTGGACGTCCCTGTAGATGAAACCAACTTTGCTGATAAGAACCTAAAGCAAAATCTTATACGACAGCAACATGTTTAGAGGAACATAGCTTTCTAATCTTTGAGTTATCGTATTTCGCCTAGCCCGCGAAAGTCTCGAGATGACTTGTTTCCAGCACGGGTTATACATAACCTTTCAGTTTCAGGCACATACACTTGCTATTCTCGCAGGGGGGCCCATCAGGGTGACCTCGGTCCTTCCTCTCGATGTGACCACACCTCGTGATTCCTTTTGCCTGGAATTACAGAGAGTTAGCAGCTCTCCTCACATTTTCGCAGCAAGTATGACCTTGGTGGGATTCGAACCCACGACCTTGCGGTTATGAGTCTGGTGCCTTAACCACTAGGCCATGCTTGCATGCATGTTGCATATGGAATATCTCAGGCTATTGTCGACTAATTTTATAGTTATGTACTCGATATCATATGAAGGTAACTTACCATGCTCCTCGACATCATGATATGAATGGTAATGCTGATCTCTATCGACATGTACTGCTGGATGGGATATAACCATCGGCCTTTGATGGGCTAATTGTTCTTGCAATTCTGTGTCGCTGTTTATATAACTTTCCGTATGGTGTCCCAAATCTACTGGCTCTGCGTCAACGTGTGCACCAATATGTGCACCAACGTGTGCACCAATGGAACTAACATGATGAGCAGCTTCATGATCTAATATTGCACCTTCTGGCTGAGCTACACCTAATGATCCTTGGTGATGCGGCAACCACGGGGCACCTTCCTGTGAAGCCAAGAGCTGCTGTGAAACAAGCGATGTATGTAGAAGTGGCGAATCAACTACAGTTTGGTCCGCTATATGATGTCCTGCAATGTGCGCATTTATATTACTGGCTAATCCTGGCTCTTCATGGTTATTATATGTATGCACATCCAAAGGTTGACCTGCAATGTGATTATCTAAATGCCCGTCTAAAACTTGCCCTGCACTATGACTATTTAAATGTCCGTCCAGAGTTTGGTCTGCGATGTGACTATCCAAATGTCCATCCAAAGCGTTCCCTGCAGTGGGATAATCTACATGTCCATCTGATGCATGCCCGTCTGCATGCCCACCCAATGCGTGACCTAGAATATTTTCATTAATGTGTCCGTCGGCTATATGACCATCAAGCACAGACGTGGTTTGATCTCCGATATGCACATTTAATGCATGACCATCAACAGCATGCTCATTTGTTGCTAAAACCGTGCCTTGGCCACCAACAAATTTTTTATCGTGGCTACCATGCTCATCAGTATCTTCGTTATGATAAATTGGTAATGGATTGAGGCCTTCGTCGCTGGCAGCATGCGCAGGGACGGCCTGTGATCCAACTTGCAGTTTTTGTGCATGCAGTGCTGCAGTTATACCATGAGCCGCATCAAGATAACCGATATTCGGAGATTCAGGGTTAGCCCCGACATCGGCGGTGGCAAGACCATTAAGTCCATTTTGTTGATGTTGGTTCATACCGTTTAGATGCCCAAGGTAGTGTCTTTTTGCGTTCGATGATTGTTCCTTTTCATCACGAAATTTATGTACGTTGTCGTATATTTTTGTTAAATTACGCTCCTCCTCGCCACGATTCTCGTTACGAGCTTCTTGCTTTTCGATATTTTGTCGATCGCGTAGATAATGTTTCCGCAGCCGAAACTGCCGCTTTGCTTGCACACATACTACGAGAAAAAATAAGATCACGAAAGCTTTGCAGAGAAGCCTCATCCTTTAAAATTTGGTTTTGTTTGTTGTTCAGTTCATTGTTTTGGGTGCAATATTTTGCATCTTATTTCTTCAAACAATTCCATGGTGGGTGGTTTTTTTTCGAAAGCCAGCTAAACGGCCTGAAATCCTATTAGTGCCGGTTGCAGGGTGTATGGGCAAGAACAAGACAGCAACCTGTTAAAGCAAATGTCTGTATCTTAGATCATGACCTGTGCTGGTCTAGGACAATTATGCAAGCACCCATTCTTTAATTGATTTTTTCTTGAAATTTTCAATTATGAAAACAGTTCACTTTATTCGTTGATCAATTGAAAATTGGAAAAAAAACCTTATGGATTTTAATTTAACTTGGCTTTACTGCAGATTTTAATTAGAGGTTTTAAGGGGTTTGTGATCTTCTGAAAATTGTATATATTTATTCTTTAACTCTCTTGAACTTTGTGAATATTTTAACCTTTAATTTAGATTTTGAAAATTGTAAATTTTATGTGGCAAAATAATACATACATACATACATCTTATGAGAAAATATGGAGCTGTATGGAGCTCTAGAACCAGAAGGGATACCAATTAAGAAGCCATCGTTATAATTTTTTTGTTAAAATAATTTGGGTAAAAGTATGTTCAGTTCAGTTCATTCAATATGTGTTAGACTTCTCTATATACAACACACAGTATGATTTACTAAGAAGAAATACTCAAGATCACAATAATAAATAGAACAACAAGATACAATAAATATCACATAATTACGAACATGAAGGGGAACTATTTAACGGAATAGCTCCCTCGACAGACTAACTGACGACCCCTATCTAAGAAATATTAGCAGAATTAGTGAATTAGACATAATTACATGTAGTATGATTTTCAAGGCTAGAGGTTTACATGGAACTTAGCAGAAAGGACTGAAAGTTTATTTTGAATGAAATCTGGGAAGGGGAGTTTCAAATTTTTTACTTGTAAATCATTCCAGAGTTTAGCATCAAGAAATCATGATAATTTATTTGGAGAAGGAGCTCTCAAAGTTGCATGGACGGGAATGATTTGGAGGAGGAGCTCTCCAAGTAGAGAAGAAGGGACTTGAGGCTTCTTTTGAAGGGTTTCTAATTGTTTCTGGTAAATCATTCTAGAGTTTGGTGCTAAGATATCATGATTAATTTATTCCATATTGCAATTATTTTGTGTATCAACTATAAATCCCCTCTCACTGCCTGCCCTCTTGAATATCGATCAACACATGAGTTAAAACAAGAAAAAGTCGTCAGAGCATTTGAGATTTTTATTCTCATGGTTTCCAAGCCATTGTCCTACTAATGTGGCTAGTTTTTTGAGACACCCGGTAGTTGCCTTTAATATATGCGAGTAATATTAAAATATACCGGGTGGTCCAAACAATGTTTCTCAAAGTCAACTGCTTCTGTCAAATACGTTTTTGCTTTTTAACTAATTTTGGATACATTTCATTAAAATAATCAATAATTAACTAATCATATGAAAAATTGTTCAGTTGTATAAATTAATTAATTGTGGTGCTATTTATCGTTTACTTAACAGTTAACTTTAATGTAAGAGCCTCGATTGGACCTATGTCATATTTAAATAGAAAAATCAAAAGGAAAGGTTTATAAAGGAATCTCCGTTCTCAACCACGTTTGATTACTTGTTTAAAGTTCAAAATCGTGCAAATTTTCACTGAGAACTTTCAAAGCCAAGCATCATTCGAAAAAATAATTATTGAAAAGGGATTGAATATGGCGATTTTCAAATACCTTCAATTTCTTAATTATAAATTAATTGTTCAGTTTTCTGTTTCATAAAAACGTGGTCTTTCCTCTTTTGTTATTGCTTATGTTCAGTAGGCCTGATTGAGGCTCAGTTTTGCAACTAACTAAAGGAAAATTTAAACTTGACAATGAATAACTCTGCAATCAAGAAACCCATAATGGCCAGCAAAATTTTAATATTTATTTTGATTATGTGTCCCTTTAATCGTTCAGGCAAAAATGTTACTGCAGAAGCTGCTGAATATGTTTAAGGTTTGTTAGGACACTCTGTACTTATCAACATTGCCAGTGGCGCAACTAAATGAGGTCTTGGGAATCCGAACTACTTTTCCTACCATTTTTCCAAAAATCAAGGCTAATTTAGGAAGGATTTTTGTTATGATTTTGAAAATTATGCAGTAGCAAACGGACATGATAAGCATCTTAACCAACTACGGAGGAGACAGCGCAATTCACGTATAGTGACACCCCTGCCCTCTCGAAACCCTAGTTATGCGCCTGATTGCGTTGGTTATATGTAAAACTTATGGTATTTATAATCACTGCCATTTATATCACTCACGTTAATATTACTTGCATAAAATTCAAATCTTAAATATTTTTCTTGAAATTTTTGTGAAGAAGTGACATCCCACCGGCAGGCATATTACCAAGTGTAGAATCCAGTAAGTTTGATACTCCGATAATTCTTGCTTTTGCTTACCACGTTTTGGTAAATCTCGGGTATATCCTACTATTGGCTACTAAGTGCGTATTTCGGGTATTTCCCGCTTTTACTTCAGAACGTTAAACTGTTAAAATGTGCGCGTGAACTACAGTTTAGCGTCTTGCAATTCAGATCATTAGCCATACTGTGAAAGTACCTGACCCAAAATTTATTGAAAGCTCTATTCTTTAAGCTAAAGAAAGAATATTTTTAAAGCTTAATAGTCATGATAGTCGGACATTTTTTTGGAGAGCGGCTTGCATAAAATAAATTTACATTCGCCCTTCGGGGTTGAGCTTATGAAGATATGCCTTAAGTATATCTCTTACAGTCTTTTATTATTATTTTGCCAAAAAAATAACTTTAAATGGAATAAGTTCAGTCTCAATTAATATGGAATCAAGTGATATAGAAAGAATTATCCAAGAAGCCATTGGAAAAACAATTGCCACTGAGACAAAGCATCATACAGAGATTCTATGTTTGATGGGGGTGAGCTATCCGATAGTCTTAATATTGCTTATGGTTTACCTTAAGAAAGTGTTCTTGCTCCCCCGTTATTTTTTATAGACATAAATGACTTACCCAATGCATCTAAAATAATTGATTTTCATCTGTTTGCAGATGACACAAATCTGTTTTTGTCTCATGAACAACTGTCAATCTTAGAAAGTAATGTTAACACTGAACTCAATAAAATTTCTGAGTGGTTAATTGCCAATAAATTGTCGCTAAACATAAACAAATCTAATTTCTTGATTTTTACCCCAGAAATAAAAAACGTAGTGAAAAGTAGGCATTCACATAAATAATGCTGAACTTGCAGAAGCTGAAAATGCAAAGTACTTGGGTGTACTTTTTGATACCAAATTATCATGGAAAGCTCACACTCAACAGACACATCTTAAAATTTCAAAAAGTATTGGTATTTTAGCCCTTCTTAAACACTTTACTTGAAGATGTCTTAATTAAAATTTATAATGCTTTTGTAAAACCGCACATTAGTTATGGTATCATAAACTGGGGAGGAGCTTACAATAGCATCTTAGATCCTCTTAGAAAAAGTATGAAACGTGCTGTAAGGTTTATAACTTTCCAAACCAAAACTACTCATAGTCAACCTTTGTTTGAGGAGCTAAAACTTTTTAATTTTGATGACTGCTACAGAATAGACTGCGCAAAATTTATGTATGATATTGCAAATAAAAACTTAGATGGTGCTTTTTGCAATCTTTTTCAATTTGTAAAGTCCAAGCACAACATACAAACCAAGCAAGCAACATTAAATCTCCTTTCACAGCCTGCAGTCAGAACAAATTTAAAACTCAAGAGTATCATAAGCAATGGTGTTAAAATTTTGAACGAAATTCTAGCTGCGATAAGTCAATGTAAAACAGACGTTTTTCACAAAAAAATACAAACAATAGATTTTAACAATCAAACAAACTGCTTCATAATTGAAACTCTATCTCTAATGTATTACCACGACTAATCTTTGCTAGACATTTTTCGTTTTTGGCATACTAAATATTGGCATTTTTTTTTAACTTTCTATTTTTTACGATTTAGCATTAAACTTTTTTTATTCTTGATATTTTTGCTTGCGTTTATATATTCAGTTCAATGTGTATGCTGTAATAGTCTAATCATATTAAGCATGTAGAAAATGGCACTTGGCTCGATAGCTCTGTTGAGTTTTTTTCAAGTGTCCTTAGCATTCCTAATTATATAGATTTTTATTTCTGTAATTTAAAATGCTTGAATCTTAAAGAATTGAATTGAATTGAGTTATCTTGTGTGTTTTGTGAATGTTGGTATAGTTAGTATTTGAGTAGCCTACCCTATTTCAGTTTGTAGAGTTGTATGTATGTATGTATGTACGTGTGTATGTATTTATGTATGTATGTATAATTACGCCATGAACTTAAAGTTCACAATCCAAAATATAAATTAAACGATAAAATGTAATACAATGTTCTAAATGTTAAATATTATAAATATGATAAAATGTTAAAATCAAGCCAAAGTCAAAATATAAAACACATAATAAGTTTAAAATCATGAACCTTAAAACTAGAACGGCAGGGATAGCATTAAAAGATCGAAAGACATTGGCCCCCTTAGAAGTTTGTGGTTAAAAAATGAAAATAAATAAATAAAAAGGATAAAAAGTTAAAAAGTGAAAAAAATGATTTAATCAATAATTTTTGTATTGTTTGCGGAGGCATTAATGATAAATGGAGACATTATTTTCCTTTTTGTGAATGTTTTGCATGAAATTATGCTTGATCTTATGCGAAATGATGCTTGATCTTATATTCTGTACGCACGTTAGTATTTGAATAAATCCTAATGTAAAACCACTTCAACTTATGCATTGCCTAAGAAGACAGTGTCAAGTTAGCTTTTTTTTTTCATTCTGTTCCAGGAGTATTCGATTAAAACCTGGAAAGTTTAGCGCACATTTTTCAGAAATATTTTACCATTGGGTATGATTTGAATTCAGTTGAGTACCAAAATGTTAATCAAGAATTTTTCGTTCTTTCTAGGAAATCTGTTTGATGCTGAATGTTTTAAGAAAGCTTTGCAACTGCAGCTTTGCTTTGGCGACATTTAAGTTATGGCTCATTATTTTTGCTTTAGGCATACGCACACAAAAACGTAGTACATTCAACCAGAACAAATCTTCAAATCAAAAGAAAACAAAAGATTCAGGTGTCACACATAACAATGCAATTGACAGTTGAAAAGAATAGACTTTACACCTTGAAATAAGTGCACTCAAAACAATCAGAGAAAATTCACTTTTCACTTTTCGCATCTTTACTTGTAGAAGAGTTGTCCGCTGCATAGTAGATTATTTTCTGCATCTGTTTGCTTGTCTAGTTTGTTATTTAACCACTGAACAAGCAACCTTTTTGAAGCGTATGTGTCAATGGGCCTGTTTTCAATAATGTCACCTGACCTCTTCAATGAACCGTCCGAGCACTCATAAACTGACTATTGGGGTGTGAAATATTGAAGATCTGACTTGAAAAATTGGAAAAGTAAACGATGTTGATACTGAAATAAGCGTTTTCTGATATTTTACATTGCTGAATTTGTTGTATAGAATATTGGTTAATACTATGGTATAATGTGGATATGTTGCGGTGAGAAATTTCGCTACGATGAGATGCAAAGACATTGTCTGCGGAAGGATTTTCATCTTATACTTGGTTGTCAGTGCGTGTTTCAGTTCTGCTGATAGCACGAAAGAAAAAATTGTTAAAAAATCACCAAAATATAAACTTACAAACGTTTTGAGTGCTCTTGCGCCGGATAAGAAGAACACGAGAGTCGTAGATTCGCCCACTCGCAAGCATAGTAATGACGAAGCTTCGAAGAAAACAGATATCTTAGCGAACGCTTTGACGCAATTTGGCCGTGGAAATGCAAACGAAGTATCCGAGCCAGCACGAGAATATGATTTATCTTCTCAGCGCAGACTGGACAACTCCAGAGAGCCAAGGGTCATTAATCTCCCTGGCATGATAAACGTTTTTGGGCCTCCTCCAAAGCCTCATGTTGCAAAGGTTCCACATGACCCTTTGCATGTTCTAGAACTTCCTGCTAATCAAAACGCTCGCAAGAATTTTGAAGTAGTTTCGCCAAACTTTAATTCGGAAAATATTCCTTTTCATTTTTATCCGCATGTTCGTTCTCCTGAATTTACTGGCGGTAAGCCAAGACATTTGTTTCTTCCATTTCCAAAAGACTTTGGGCTTGGACCACATGCGGGAGGCCTGCACGGAGGAATGCATGGAGATTTCGCCGGCAGCATGGTCGGCGGCAGCACTGGCCCTGGGTTTCGTGCAGGCGAAAGAGGATTTCATTCTAATGGCGGTTTTCATTCTGATGGCGGTTTTCACTCTAATGGCGGTTTTCATCCTGATGGCGGTTTTCACTCTAATGGCGGTTTTCATCCTGATGGCGGTTTTCATTCTAATGTAGGTTTTCATCCTGATGGCAGTTTTAATTCTAATGAAGGTTTTCATCCTGATGGTGGTTTTCATGATCCGGCGGAGTTCAACTTACCTGAACTGAACCATTTAAACAGTGAAGGGCTTCACAGCTCACCTTTGTCGGGATACACTCCACTTGTTCCTGGGGCACCTATTTCAGATGAGCATTTACCAGACCAAGAAGCCTTTCATGATGACCGTCGTATGGAAGTTACAGGGAATGAAATTGGAAGATTCTTCAAAATGGAGCCACCTAAAATTTTAATGCATCCTCCAAAACATGTTTTTGAGCCTGGCAAGGAATTAAGTCTCGATAATGGGAAGGAATATCACGTGAACAACGGTGTTCACGTGATTCAGCACGGACATCATCATAGCCATCGTCACCACCACGATTATGAGGACCCATATGAAGGTGATTTTGATCATGACTATCATGGTCATTCACACGAATACCACGATGATTCTCATGATTTCCATGGTGATATACACGATGATCACGATGATTCTCATGATTACCATGGAGACATGCACGATGATCACGAAGTAATAGTGACTCCTCCTGGAGATAATGATGTAGATTCGTTTGATTCTCATGATGGTTCCCACGATGATTTACACGATGATTATCACGATGATTCTCATGTAGATTTGCACCACGGTTCTCATCATGATTCTCGTGGATCTTCCGTCGTGGTTGCTGAACCAGAGCACGTCGTGCATGAACATCACACTACCGTGCACCATCATCATGTTGGTGAGTTTTTTTTTTGCAATCCACACTAAAATCCCACCAAAATATTATTTTGATGATAGTAGCACATACAAACCAACCTTATTTAAAATACGAAAGATAAAATATTTTGATTTAACGCTCTGCCTGCCTTTACCTCCTGAAAATGTGATGTTTTAACCCAGAAAAGTAACTTAATTAAAAATATAAAACCTTATTAATATCTTCGATCTTTGATACATGATAAATCTGTTTTCATTTACCCCTAAAATACCAGATGATTCAAAAAGCTATTTCCTTTTTCAGGGATGTAGCTCAAAATCTGTGGGCTGCAAATTTCAAAATGTACCCAAATTTAGAGTTTTAAATATCATCAAGTCATCTCCAATGACGTTTACCTGTCCGAAAATGGAAAGTAAGATTGCTCTCATTCTTGAGCTTTCAGGACAATTTAAAGGAACGCCATTCATTTCATTTCCACGTTTCGAAATTAAAACAGCCTGCTTGCTTTGTGTTAATTTGAAATTTAATTTAAAATTTGAAAGGATTCACTGATCAAACTCCTAACTCGATATCTTAATCCCAGTTTTGAACAGATCAAGGTGGAAGCAGTTGATTAGAGGATATTCCAAGCTCTAAATTTGTCCTTCGAACGTCGTTTTGTGCACTCGTTTGAGGTTTGTAATCTCGTGGAATTAGAGCTAGAGCCCTGCAAACAGAGTTAATTTTTTGTATCACCCGGAATAGCATTCCACATTTTTAACAATAGACCATATTGCCCTTTCAGGGCGAGTGTCTGACAGCCAGATTACCTAAACAGGGTGGAATTTTGTAAAAGAAAAGGTTGTGTTTTCAAACATGACAATGAAATTTGTTACTGTGAAGAATAGATTTCAGACCTTCAACGCAGCAAAATAAATCATAACAAGCGAAATCATAAAGTGTTGCTGCATCTGTTTATTTTGATTTGATTGAATGCACTCAGAATGGGAAATCTACTTTTTTAAATTGCATATCACATTGTTTAAAACCGCAATCTTTTGTTTGACAGAATGACCTAAGACTGTTGATGACCTAAGGTTTCCATGCTCGTTTGATTTACATTGAAGTACATGAAATTAACAGTGGCAAATTTTGTAACAATTGTGAAATTGACACTTCAATTTCAAAGAGATTAGCCACTCAGGACAAAACGAATTCTCTGAAGCAGAAAATCAAAACATTCGCTCTGTCTTCGATGGCCAATTGCTTTGAAATGAGTGCCAATTTTACTATTGTTACAAGATTTTCCTTGTTCAAGTTTATTATTCCATAGATTGCAGCCTTTGTTGTATCTGCTTGCATTCATTAATGCATCTGCCGGCTGGCCAATGCAGGAATGCTGGATTTTTCATTGCAGTTTGCTGCTTTTAGTTTTCTTTTGCTCTTCCTCTTGATATTTTTTGATTTATTTTTAGTGAAAGCTCGTTGTTACCCTAACCCATGCAGAAACGCTGGTACTTGTACGGCAATGGAACATGGCTATCAATGCACATGCACAATTGGATACAAAGGCACACACTGTGAAGGTTGGCAGCAACCCTTTTTGTATAAACGTGCAAATCTAATGCTTTTTCTATCAACTTATTTTCTCTTCAATTTAAGCAATAAAACTCTATGGTTTAAACTTGTCCGTTTACTGTGCAAAGTATTATTCTTAAGAAAAAAACGATATTTTACACAATTTTAGAGTGTGCGCAAGTGAAATTAAGGGTAATTTACCTTTAAAAATACTTTAAGTTAACTGCTATATCTTGCGTTTTTAATTAGAGGTGTTTATTGGTTGCACTATTAAAAATTAGTCTTCGTCTATTAAAGGGAACTTTTTGCACGAATAAAGTAAAGTTTTAGGTTTTATTATCATAATTATCATCATCGTCCTTTTCATGAAAGAAAGCAATCAAAAACTGTCCCGCATAAAACTTTCATTGAAGCCAATTTATTCTTATGAACGTGTTGTATAAGATACATAGTAATTTATTTACAAGCAGCTGCTTTTTGAGAAACTGTACTGAAATTTGTCTAATCAATTGTGAGAAAAGATAGAAGTTAGCAACTTACAAGAGATTAGTAAGCAAGTTTGGTAAATTGCAATTGGAGCAAACTCTTGTGCTTTCGTGGTACGGCACTGTCGCCTTGAAAAGGACTGTTTAAGCCCAGTGCTATTTTCGATTATACTGTTTTTAAAAGCCAATGCTATTTTAAATTATTATTTAAGCCCTGTTTTAAAATCTAAACAACCATTTAAGCAACTTAAGTTCCAAATTTTGGCTGAAAATTTGGCAACTTCAGTACTGCCAAAAATCTCAAATAATTTATAAATAAATATTTTTGTTGCAACGTGCGACCGAACAAATAGGTGAAAAGGTGGTGAAAACTTAAAAATAGCTTTGTTGTTTAAGGTTTATCTTTCTGTCTGACTTTTTGCTAATCATTCTTTGCTTTTAGAAATCAACCAATGCCAACCGAATCCATGCAAAAATGGCGGTGATTGTTATGAAACTAGTGATGGATTTCAGTGTACTTGTTCAAGAGGCTATAAAGGGGAATACTGTGAAAGTATGGCAAATTCAAATTAAATTTAAGAGATATTGCTTAACCCATGGAAAGTTGGTTTTCTTGTTTGCACGTGTGAGAATTATTTGAATGCGCCACGAGCTTTTTTTCTTTTCAGGATGCGAAAATAAATGCGAAAACATTTGGTAAAAATCATGTTTTTGTTGTTGCCGGATAAGGCAAATTTTATAGATAAATTTTGGTTATTGACACAAAAATTGATACGGAAATTGTTCTGGCAACGTAAATGATATTTTTCATTTTTATTGAGTTAATTGAATTTTAAGGAATTAAATTAAAAAATAATTCAACAGAAGCATGAAAAATATTAAATAATCTACCCTAAAAATTCTCAATAGAAAGGGACGACACGTTGACAACGGGCGCGATGCGCGTGTGCGTGCAAACCAGAACATCAATTTTGCTTTGCCTCAGCATATGAAACTGAAGTTGCTATCTATCTCTATTTTTTTAGCAGAGTTGTCTTTTTATGTATAATTTAACTTTTTTAGCAATACCAATGTTCTATATTCTCCTCGGAAGAACATCTATCATTTTTATAAAGTGCAACTTTCTGGCTAGTCAAATAAATTAATTTTGTATTATAAATTTTGCCATCAAATCTAAAGTTTAATGCTATGAAAATATGTAATTATTATTTCAGTCATAAACAGATGTCGTCCAAATCCTTGCAAAAACGATGGACTTTGTCATGATCTTGATGAAGATTATAAATGTAGATGTCCTCCAGGATTTATGGGCAAGAACTGTGAAGGTACCGTGTACTTTATCTATCTTTAAATAAATTGTTATCCCGTTGATTTTGATGAAGATTATGAATGTAAATATTCTCCAGGATTTATAGGCAAGAACTGTGAAGGTACCATGTACTTAGTCTATCCTTAAATAAATCATTCTCCCATTTAATCGTTGTAAATGTTATTGTATACCTAACAACAAACACTAGGAAAAGAGAACTTCATGTGACAAAAGATCCGGCTCTGAAAATGACACTATGATTTGTCACCCAAAGAATATACTTCACACCCTTCAAAGAAATTAAGAAAATCAAAAAATGGGAAGCAATTGGGTGCATCAAAATGTGTGTAATCTATTTTTCCGATTGAAATTTGCAATGTTACGTGCAAATGTTAAATCCATTATTTACACCTTTTTCCCCTTCTAGGAATACTGGCTTCTATACCAAATACCTGCTTTTAAGATTCCCTCGAAAGAAATAAGCGTTACTGGATAATTACTCGAGGAAAAGCTTTCGCAGATTTTCTTTTTAATGTTGATAAATGCAATTGTAATTGTGAAAAAGTTTTGAAATATATATTTTTTGCCGTAATTGCTACAAGGCTGCTTTGATTAAATTTTTTTTTGCTCAGTTGTTGATGTTTACAGATACTTTCAGATTACATAATTATTTTGTAAAACTTGTGATCACATTTTGTCGTCGCAGCACAAAACCTACAGCTAATTCAGAGTTTAATCTTTTCAAGTTCTGTAGATGAATACCAGTGTTTTACCATAAGGGCAAGGAGTAAAATCTGATCAGGGATTGGAGTAGGGCCAACTCATATTTGAAAAATGTATCTCTAAGGAAAGAGGAGCCTTTGGGTTGCCTGCTGTTGCTGCCTTTGGCCGGCATGCTTTACTTCCATACCTTCTTGTTGTGATATTGTGAGTATTAGCATCTTATTCCTTTCACTTATTTCCCATATTATCTCAATATTTTATCACCATTATTTTTATAACTTTAGTACTATCATCATTATTATCACCAGGTGTTGATTACTGCACAAATAACCCATGCAAGAACGGTGGCACTTGCATTAATCTGGATGATAAATTTGAGTGCGTGTGCTCAGACGCATCCAAAGGCATTCGCTGCGAAGGTAAGAGAATCTAATGTTTTGAATTCTTAAATTCGTTTTTTATAACGTTCTCGGCCAAATTGTTTTAACTCAAAACAGGGTTGACTGTGATTGGTCACATTTTTACTACGTACTAAATTACAATATGATTGTATTCAGTAAACAAGTTTTGTCTTACGTTGTACCGGTATCCTAAAAAAAGGTAACATATTTGATCAAGACCAGCGCTGCGAGTTTGACTCAAATTTATTCGAAACAATTTTGAAAATATTTTTCGGTAGTCAACTTAAAAATTGACACCTAGTTTGTAATCATTTGTGCATCGAGAGTCGAGATCTTAATTCTAGAAGTTCACATTTGTCTCCAACCCAAAACCATAGGTCTAGATTTACGTCTAAACTGCGTTTTTGGATCTCCTAAACCATGGCGTTTTATGAAATGAATTTAATGATGCTTGGAAACACACTTAGAAGCAAATTGGAAAACTGAAAATTAAACACTTATTTATTAAATATATTTGCATGGACCTATTAGGTACAGTATGTTTTTATATTTCATTAATAATAGTGTTTTCTTTCACCTATTAACTACATTTGCCTGGACATATTAGATACAGTATTTTCGTGTCATTTAAATGTAGTATTTTTTGCCTTTATAGAACACAGTATTTTTTTGCATCTATTAGATGTATTTGCCAGGACCTATTAAACATTGTATTTTTCTTATAGAAGTATCTTTGCGTCTATTACATAAATTTATCTGGACCTATTAAATACTGTAATTTTATATCTTTAAAACACAGTATTTGTTTGAATTTGTTTGAATAAAAGTTGGCTTTTGTTATTTACGTTTTAAATAATTTGATGATTTCTTAGCCTACATGTATTGACGTTTAAACACTAAAATATTTTTGCATATATTTTACTACTGCCATGCAGTTTATCACATATTGAAATGTTTCCTTGTATCTACCATGCATGTTTCACTCCATTTCATAGAATTTGATCATTGTCATAACTCCCCATGTCTGAATGGTGCTGTATGTACTTCTACTCCAAATTCATTCTCTTGCACTTGTCTAAATGGCTTCTCGGGATCACGTTGTGAAGGTATGTTTCAGGCAAAAAATACCACATTAACAATTGCATTTATTATTTAGTGTTAATTGCCAATTTGGTATTGATTGATGAGAAATGTTACTACTATACATATGTCACACAAAAGAGATAATTTGGTGAGCTAGTTTAGACAGCATAATAATGCACAAAAAATAGCGTAACATAGACTCCTGATGCAGTTATAACACATTTCAGTGGAATATTCTACTTTTTAACTTTAAACTATTTTGGTGAGACATTAATCAGAAATAAAATATTTAACTTATTTTAAACAAAGTGGTTTGTTGTTAAACACTTGCTTGTAAGTCATTGAGCTGACAAAGGTCTGTTTTTTCTTGACATATCTAAATTTGGTTAAATGATTACTACAGCGAGTCATGTGACCTTTCTAGGGGTAAAAGTTGAAAGATTAAAGAGGTGGAAGGCGAAAGGTTAGAATATTGGCCAAATTATGGCTGGGTTTTATTTCATGTTGCAAGCAAGTTACTGCAAACAGACCACATGATTTAAATACCAGGTCCGCCATAAAAAAATTAATTATGTTTAATGGGCTTCCATCAATCAGGTACTCAGCCGATTGCAATGATTAAGGTTAAGAGCAACACAAGCAATTCCAACTGAGGTTAAAATTCTTTTTTGGAATGATTTTTGAAAACATTCCGATTTCGCAAAAGTGTTAAATTTTTCGTGGTACGAGAATATAAACATTTTGAAATTTTGATTTCCCTATTCTCAAGCCAGGTAGATGAATAATTTGTCTTTCAGAGACTTGAGCATTTGATAAGCTGAAAAAGTTTATCATCCTTTTGAGCATTGGAAATAGAGATAAAAAAAATTATTTAACAACCTAGTACGTCAAAATTAACACAAAAAACGCCAACTAACATATTGGAGCCCAAGTTATCATTTATGGTATTGTTCCAACCTTAATTATTTAAATCGGCTCGGTATGTGATTAAAGGTAGCCCATCGAACGTGCTGGTTACTGATTCATGGCGCACCCGATTTAGTGAATTCTAATTTTACTTGTGCCTCAAGCAATAACAACTTTTAAGCAGTAAAAATGATAATTTTATTTTTAACAATTATAATTTAACACTAATACTAATGTTTTGTTTGTAGTTAAAGCAAGCTATTGTCTTACTAACCCATGCAATAATGGAGGAACTTGTGTGGATACGGATACTGGTTATAAATGTAAATGTGCTCTTCAGTTTTCTGGCGCTACATGTTCAGGTACTAACCTATTAACGCGATTATTAACAGTTCATATTGCTTGCTACTCTGTTTACACAAAAGATACTGGATCGGATCAAAACAGATCCTATCTGGTGCACTTTTGGCTCTCATAATTTTGCGTTTATAGGTAATGGCTCAAAATTTGGATGCTGTTTGCATCGGGTCGTATGCAATAAAGCAGATTCCAGAAAAAAACTCCAACCTTCCCTCAGCCAAAAGTGGGCTTCAGTGGAAATTAAAAGAAAAAAATCCTGCCACATTTTTCAATAGAAGATGGGCGTGTTTTGTGTGTGGCTTAAAAATATTATTTTGTTCTCATAGACCGTGTGTTTTCTTGTCTCTGCAAAACAAAAAGATAATTTATGTCGAAGCTTCTGCAAACTACGGCTTAGTTTTGTTATATTTGATTTCAACTTCGTTGATAACATAAACAGAGCCAGTTCTAAACCAAAAGGTCTATTTCGTAAACAAATAACAATGATGTTGCTGTATATTTATGGTGCTCACAGCTTCACATATGTTTATGGTCTATCTAGGCAGCCAACATATTGGTCAATGTAAATGTGAACATAAAGCAGCGAAGTTATATAACTATTAGTATTATTAGTATTATAACACTAATAGTTTCATTATTGTTAACACTTCACGAAATAATTTAGCGCGTGTCTTGATTTCCAAATGAAACTTCGTAAATTTTTAATTCATCCATGCAATTGTTTTTTAGGCTTGTCTTGACCAATAATGAAATTGACACGTTGGTTTCTGCCATTGTTACAAAATTAGCCTCTGCTAGACAAATGCAGATTGTCTCGAATTTCTCAAATAGTGATTTTAATTTATTTACTTTTGTTACTTAGCCAAGCAAGAATTTCGAGCCATATTTTGAAATATAGGGGTGACCTCAAAGGAGCTTCCCTCTTTGACAAGTTATATAAAATCAGGTTTTCTTCACAGACTCATTTTGTACCTATTTTAAATTTTATGATTTATTTTAGTTGCTTGTTGATTACTGTTTGAATTATTTTACGTTTATGTGTTATCATTTTCTTATTTTATTGTGTGCGATAAAACCATCATTTGACATTTTAGCTGAGACCTTTTGCCATTCAAATCCATGTCTCAATGGCGGAATTTGTAGAGAAAAATTTGGTGGATTTTATTGCATCTGTTTGGAACATTGGAACGGTCCAAATTGTCAAGGTAACGAGTTGTTTTTTAGTTCATTTTCAAATGCGTGTGATGTCCCTTAAATGAAAACTTTTGTCCTGCAATAAAATTTACGATGGTTGGTCGCTTATCTTGATTTGCGTTTACTTGAAAATGTTATCCCGCGCGAGAAATTTCATCGCGGTACATGATTTTTTGTGAGTTCATCGCGCGATTTATTATTGCGGTGAGTTCTTTTTCGTATTTTCTTATGTAAACATTACTCGATTGTTCAATGGGTTTGACATGTGGCGTGTTGAAGTTCATCGCGGGAAAATATTTCTTACTTAAAGGACCTCTTAAACTCAATTTCCACTGAGCGTGTCCGTTTTTTTTTTGTAGACTGCGCATGCTCTAAGGAACAAAATTACCTTCGCGAGAGATTAAAAGCTCAGTGGAGATTGAGCTGAAGAATAGATACAAAACATCTCATTTTAAAATTGATTTTGATAGATTTAGCTTTTTATTTAATAAATCTTAAATAATGCTGAATTATATTTTTTCATTTGTTTAGTTTGAATATACTCTTTTTTCGTTAATAATTTTAAATAAATTTAATTTGTTTTTTAATATTTAGAGAGAAAAGAAGAAAAATGTTATGATTGTCATGATCACGCTGACTGCTTTCATGGGACTTGTGTTTGCAAAGTCGGATATTCTGGAGATGGCAAAAACTGTGAAAGTAAGAATTTTCTTTATTCTTACTGTCCGACAGATGATTATTTCATACAAGTCGGACAAAAGTTTGGCATGGCTAATAATAAAAAAAGTCACTCTCGACAGTTTTTTATGCTTTGATTTATTTCCATGCACCTAGATAAAATAGGTTTATCACTACAGTGAGAAATAATTATCTGTTGGGCGGAAATTATTTTTACCCAATTCAAAACAATTATTTATGTTATGATAACTATTGTGCGATACTTTATTATATGGCGTTAAAAAATACTGCTTCTTGGACCGACAACTGTGCAATTTTATTGGTTGTTGATCTGTCCGTAAGAACCGTATTTTTCCGAAGCCGTATTGGACCGGGGTATCCCTAGAAACCAGTGACAAGGAAAGGGCTTCTTTATTTGGGTCTAAGCCTAGGCCGCTACGAATTTTGCAAAGCCATAAATTTAGAAAACCTTTGACAGATAATAAAGCCTTTATTAAATGACTACATGATCCATAACGGAAAGCATTCGGGTCTTAGCTTCTTGTATGGACCTCACTACTTTTTCTCCGTACGTCAAATTGTGGTCCAAATATTTTCCAGCTTTGACATCGTAATCATTTATTAACAGCATATTGTTGGATTTTAGGATAATTATTTTAGATAAATTTATCAAATCTTGAAATAATTGTTTAATTGGATGCCGTAGAACAATCAATGTGTCATCCGAACCCTTGTGAAAATGGCGGAATCTGTCATGATGTTGGTAACAATTATGAGTGCAAGTGTCTTCCTGGATTTATTGGAAGAAAATGCGAGGGTAGGAAATTTTTAATATTCAAAGCGAAACATGTATTTCATTTACAGCTTTGCGTACCTCATCTCTTGCTTTGCGACCAAACCAAAGTTTCGGCGAAAGACTAAAGGTCATGAACAATGAGAAATTCTCCTGGAATTTTGACATGTTGTGTAATCTCAGAATAACTTAAAATAAAAATCCAGACACTTTTCAAGTACAATGCTTTGTGACCCTGTGTGCGAAATTTCAATGAAATTGATTTGTCCGTAGTACGCAAAGCTTTATGAAAACTAACTGGTGTCGCCAAATCTTGTTCTGTAAAATAAGGCTTACCAAAAAATTGTTATGAAATGGCGAGAAAAACGATTAGCTATTTGTGTGCAACCAGAAGTCAAGGAAAACATGCGCTTGTTTGAACAAACCCTCAAACCCTCAAGTTTTTGTTTTAGAATTTGAAAATTGTCTTCAAAATGATGGGCCAAATTGGTTAGAATATTTTTAATTAGCTTAGACTAGTATTCATCTGAATTAAAATGGTGAAATTGCAATTCGGCAAATTCTCTTCATTTTCAGAGATGAATCCATGTTTTTACAATCCATGTAAGCATGAAGGCCTCTGCAATTATGTTGGCAAAGGAGAATACCTATGTGTTTGCGGTGCAAGATGGCATGGAAGGCATTGTGAAGGTAAACAAATTACCGTTTTCATTGAATTTCTATTCCAGCTTTCGGTCTTCATTAAATCATCGGCAAAGTTGTTTTGGTTTTGACTTTTCATCGAAAACAATTTGGTAAACGACTGAATAACATTCTTTAATTTCGTTAACTTTGTTTAAGGTAGTTTTATGATCACGAGCTGAGATACACAGACAATCAGATGTTGTACTACAGCTCCGCAATAACTGTAGTTAATGAATTCGCAAATTGCAATACACAATTAGTATATAAATAGTGGCAGGAATATTTTCACTATGATGCATTACGTTGTATTATTAAGTCAGGGTCTGTGTTGGATCAAAATTTATATAATGACACACACCATCTCTAGATATAAGACAAATGTTATTCTTTCCAGAAATACGCATTTCGAAATCTTTTTAAAAACGAAATATACAACTATCACTTGTCATATATAATAAAAAGATGCATTCTACACTATTTAAGTGAAGCAAAGCTTACTTAGCTTGGGCCGTAATGTAATAGTTACAACTTTACAAAATAGTGAATATATAACAACAACACGAAGATAGATATCATGTTTACAATTTAAATATGATAAAACATAATATTGGATGAAGAATATTGTGTTTTTTCTTTATTATGATTCATTATCTCGATTATGATTTAACATTGATTGGGGGATCTGCAGTTGAGATCCAAATTCGATTACCGAGTGCATCTGAGTGAAAATACTCCCGCCTCTATCTTCATTTTGGTTGTTCGTTTTCATTTCAGTCTAACGTATTCTTATCGTATACTAACAACTAAATGTTAATTTCAGCAATGGATCCATGCGTTTCAGATCCATGCACGAATGGAGGCACGTGTATTAGTGATGGTAAAAATTTCAAATGTGCCTGTCTTGTGAGATATTTTGGAGAGTTCTGCGAAGGTTTAATTAATAACTTATTCACCTATTTACCTACTTACCTACTTACCTACTTACTTCTTCATGTTATAAACTTATTACAGACATTACGTTATGTTTGTCCATTGCTGACTGGGCGTTGCAGTTTAATTTTACATACAGTTCTTATTAGCTCACAAGAACTTGAAGCAAGTTCTCCGTATACTGTGTGACTCATTGTTTTTAGTTTTTGACTTCCTATATTTTTGATAAAAAAAGTTATATTTTTCGTGACGTGACTAGGAGATTTATACTAGGAGTTTTCTATTTAAACCTTAAAAATTAATACTGAATTCATAAATTTTGCAAGCGAAAGATTGCTGTTTCGGGCATGACAATGCGATTTGCTACTTGAAAGAATAGGTTTCTCACTTCAAATGTACTCAATCAAATTAAAAAAACATAGACAGCAAAAGTTTGTAACTTCGTTATTGTGATCTATTTGGCTTTGTCGAAGGTGTTGAAATCTATTCTTTACAGTGGCAAATCGCATTTTCATGTTTGAAACCACAATCTTTCGTTTTACCAAATGTTAAAATCATATAGATATTGATTTGGTTAAAAGTTTCAAATTAATAAGCTCAGCTACCATTTATGTACGCAGTTTTAAAGTTTTATTTATTTAAAATGTTTCTTTTAAAAACTTCAATTTAAAACTTTTTTAAAAATTTAAAAACATCCTAAAAGATGAAATACTAACAATTGGTCAAATATAATTACTAAAATATAGATGATAAGTAACATCAACCAATGATAAATTACCAACGTGCTATCTTCTTTTCAACAATTTCATTACTTTACTAACTTAACTTGTCTACACATAAATTTTACTTTGGGTTGCGTAAGATATTGGTTTGATGCAAACGATTCAGGTCTATGAGAAGACAAAATTATTTGGGATCCCCAAGAATATATTTTACATTTTCTAACAAATGCATCTGCTATTCTGATTTGATTTTCTGTGTTCAAGTTTTTAAACACAGCTCATTGAAATTAGATTTTCTAACTCTCAAAATTTATATTTATTATATTTACAGTTGACCGCTGTGCAGACTGTGACATACATGCATACTGTGAAAATGGCCACTGCGTTTGTCGACCTGGATATTTCGGTTCTGGCTACTCGGGTGATTGCAAGAAGCCTCCAGATGGTATTTATTATCTTTAAATATAATGCAACATTGTTCATTTTTATCAACCTTTTTTTACTGAAAAAGATGAATTCGTTAGCTTGACCTTGCCCGTTATCAGCATTTTTTTTTCAGTATTTGCTATCAGCATATGAACATTATTCTTGGGCTGTATGATTTAATTTTACAATGAAAAGTTGGACTGTTTTATCAAAAAGTCTTTATATTTGTACATCCGTTACTTAGTTGTACAGCAAAATATTACATGTAATTACAATTACTTTCTTGTAATTCTGAAAAGCAAAGCATCCAGTTCTGACTATGACAGTGCGATTTGTCACTGTAAAAAATATATTTCACACCTTTAACGCAACGAAGTCTTTATTTTATTGACAGCGCTCAGAGGTGTGAAATCTATCCTTTTAATTTGCAAATCGTTTTGTCATGTTCAAAACCGCAATTTTTTATTAATAAAAATTCCCTTTGTTTACTTGTACTGATTGACATATTTTTATTTTGTTAGAATCCAAACCACCACCAGTCAAGTCAGCTTGTGACAGCAATCCTTGTGAAAATGGTGGGACTTGCATTAATGAACCAGATGGAAAATTCAAATGCGTCTGTAAAGCGGGATTTTCTGGAACTTATTGCGACAAAGGCGATAATCCAAAAGGTTAGTGAACAAAGTTATTGTAAATTTGTTTCCTTTTTTAATGTCCCAAGGTTATTTTAGACAAAGCATATTTGACATCGTTGATAGGAAAAAACAATGTTGATTTTCATCGATTTTTCTAATCTTTTTTCAACCACTTTATAGCTGAGTCTTTTTTGCACCTTTACTAATAACTAGCAGACTAAATGTCGATTTTTTATCAAATAAATTTTTATAGCTAACTAATTTTACATCTTATCTCCATACTACTACTTGCGAAATCAGAATAAATTATAACCAATTTAAATATTCACAAACGTCACAACTTTTTTTTATTACCCGACACTTTTATTACCCGACATCAACTGCAAGAAATATAATGATACAACACAATGCAAGAAATATGTTATAATCGTGGATTGATTTTCATTTAGTTTAGTTTATGCGAATCAAAGATTATTATGTTCTCATGAGATACAATCATTTTATACTCACACAAGTATATGCACATTTTAATGTTAAGTTTTGCGGTATGCAAATTTCAAAGGATACGACGAGTCCTTGGTTGAAAAGTCGTGAAATCTGTATAATAATAAGACACTGGCTGCTGAGTGAAAACTGAAGATTTATTTAATTTATTTGACGAATTCAGGTGGGGGCGATCCTTGCTCTTCGTCACCATGTTTGAATGGCGGTGTCTGCATCAGTGATGGATCAAGTTTTACTTGCAAGTGCCAGTCTGGGTTTTATGGCAAATATTGTGAAGAAAAGTGTAAGAATAACCTACTAATATCGATTGATAGTTTCTTAACATCTAGGTAATACTCTGTAAATTCCTTTGATCTTAGATGGTCTTGTAGAATTATAGACTAATATCGTATTGACTAATAATCGACTAACATTTTAATTAATTATCGATTAATATTTTCTCAATCAAATATCTGTTAATATTTTATCAACCTTGGACCTTAATCAAATATTGACTAATATTTTCTTTACCTTAATCTAAGTTTTTTTCTACTAGATAAATTTTTATTCGTATCTTTCTGTCAAACTTTTTGTGGATGTGATTACAGAAATTTATGATTCTTTTTGGTGTTGTGATCTTTGGTTGTACTTAAACATTATTATTATTTATTGCCTACACAGCGGGTGGTGGATCTTCACAAGGCGGACAGGGTGGAAGTTCTGGACAAGGCGGACAGGGTGGAAGTTCTGGACAAGGCGGACAAGGCACAAGCTCTGGGCAAGGCGGAAGCCCTGGACAAGGCGGGCAGGGTGGATCTCCAGTCCCTCAAAAGGGTCAAGGTGGATCTCCAGTCCCTCAAAAGGGTCAAGGCGGTGGTACCACACCTATAAACGACGAATCTTGCCATCCAAATCCGTGTCAGAACGGAGGAACTTGTAAACCGTTGCGGAGTGGTGCCTACAAATGTATTTGTCCTGTTGGTTTTAATGGAGGGCATTGCCAAGGTATGTGTATTGCAGGTGAAATATTTTGCAATTAGTAGATCAAACTTTTCACTGTTCAAACCCAAATGAGCTCCGTTTAAACCCAAAATAGAGTTACTTGAATGCGCTGACAACAGCAGCAAAGGTCTCGTTTTAAAAAGGAGGCACAAGCAGCTTTTTCTGGAGCAGTGTAAATGACTATTCTATTCATATGGTGTTCATCTGAAAACGGAGCAGTGTAAGCGAGCAGTGTTTTTATCAGCAAAAACTAGTGAATACAGAGATCAGTGTGAACTTAGCCTTTCATGAACAAATATAAATTACTAAACGATACCACATAGAGCATGAAAGAGCATTGATGTGCATAGCGACCCCGTGGCTATTACATTGAACGTAGAAACTTGCTGCATCCATTAAGATTCAAGACTTTTTACAAACCAAAAAGGTAAATTACAAGATAGAAGAAGTTTCCATAGCAACTCATTCAAAGTTTTCGGTTGCAGGGATGTATTTTAAGGTTACTGTACTCCTTCGTGGGAATGTTTTCAAAAATAATATTTCTGCGGTCCGTTTTTAAATAAACCCTGAACATGTATAAATCTTTCTGTGCAGAATTTAATTGCGAATTTAATATAAATATAGTCGCTTGGTTATTAAAAAGCCTAAATGATACATATGAGATTTAATAAAACATTTACTACCCTTGTGCAAACAGCTTTGTGTACCTCATTGCTTGCTTTGCAACCAAACCAATGTGTCCGTGAAAGACTGCAGGTATTTGTCAGGGAATTTTGCTATGTTGTGTAATCTCGGAATAACCAACATTAAAATTAATGTTAATGGTTTCCAAGGTCTTTTCTTACTTTACAACCCTGTAAAATTCGGACTGTTGAATTTAGTAAAAAATCACTTTTGAGGTACAATTGTTTGTAAACCTGTGTGAGAAATATCATTGAACCTGATTGGTCAAATTAAGTACTCAAAGCGTTTTGAACACTAACTGGTGTCCCCAAATCCTGTTCTGAAAAATAAGGCTTACAAAAAAATGGCTAGGAAATGGCGGGCCAAACGACTATTCATCTTTGTGCAAATAAGAACAACCAGAAATCTAGCAAAACGTGCCCGCTTGTTTAAAAAAACCCTCAAGTATGTCAACAAAACCACAGCATTGAAAGGAAACCCAATGTTCAGGCTTAAAAAAGTTTTAGGTGCTAACCGCTAAAGTATTCACACAACTTTTAGGTTCAAGGGAACTTGGTTTTATTTTGTAAAGTCCTGTTACTGAAATTCTACGGAATCAATGTTCTTTTTATTTGAAGGCTTAAAATTTATGTAAAACATGTTTACTGTAAAATTAAACAAGAGTTTATCTTATCCAATCACTGAACTAACGGAATATGGTAAAAGTTGAAGGGGTACAGTGTAACCTTAATGTGGCTTCTACTTGGTGAAAAATGGGTTTATTTTTTATTACAGCCTTTTTGTAGGGTTATTTATTTATTAAAATAAGTGCTTTACATTAACATTGATTTGTTATTCTGTTTTCAGAGGACGTCTGTGCTGAATGTGACGTGCACGCAATCTGTGTCAGGGGGAAATGCCGTTGTCGTAATGGTTACATTGGAGATGGATATGAGTGCGTCAAAGGTAATGCTGTTATCATTAATTGATTGGTTCATGTGTAGACTTACTAAAATCATCGAAATTGCACAAGACTGTGCTCTAACATACAACATTTTACCAGAAACAAATATTCTTCACAATACTGAAATATTTTGCTGGGAGAAAGAATTAAATTTCCCTTGAATCCTCTTTGGAAAGGGTTAAGTCGAATGGGAAATAAAAGGGAATCTTACTCCTTGTTGGGAAAAAGGAATGAATTATTATGAAGAACATTTACCCCTGCTTTTTACCTAACGCTTTAAAACATGGAATGCTTCGGACGCTACTGGATTGATTCTTGATTCTATTAGCAATCATAGAGACAAAATTTGTGATCTTTCCAGAAGGCTT
>JAYJMH010029988.1:37500-73953 GCA_036873815.1 Phacellophora camtschatica
AATTTGAAAAAATTCACCTAGAAAACTCCCAAGTCGGTATTTGAATAACAGGTTGCTTTAATGTTAAAACCTGAACTAGAAATGAATGGCATTCCTTGAAAGTTCACGAGTGAGGGCAATTTTGGTTTCACGTTTTGGAAAGGTAAACTTGATTTCAGATGACTGGATGATATCCCAAACTCTAAGTTTGCCAATCGGGCGACATTTTTACTCCAATTTGAGAATTCTAGCCTCATTAAATGCGAACTTTAGCCCGGCAAACAGATATTTTTTTTAGTCAACCACGGGATATTCTGTTTTGCAAAATTTGCTCTTTGTAAAATATAGTGTTTGAGTTGTACGTGTTTCAAGTCTATAATATAACATTCGTGACGTAATTGTTGTCATTCATTGATTACACTTTATTTCAAATTGTTTCAAAGGCTTCTGTTTTAGCAAGCATCTTTTGAGCACATCGTTTTTGAAGAGTATTTTATGACCAACAAAAATGCAGATAAAGTATATTGAGATAAGCGCGAAAGGTGACTGCTAAACAGGAGTCTTATCCCAAACAGCATTATTTTTTAACCAAGTAAAATTAAAGACTCTCTTTCAACCAACTGTAACTAATTTTGCAATTTAATTTTCATGTGTAATATGGTGTCAGTTGATAACTCAGAATTTTATACTTGATTTTAAACTACTAAATGAGAACATAGATTTGTAAAATAGATGTTATCAAATACTGATTATAATATACTATTAAATAAAAAATTTTCTTTTTTGCCTCATAAACTTAAACTGTTTTAATAGAATACTTTAAATATTATGAAAACTTGTACTTATGGGCATTATATTTGGACTGACACAATAGAGAATGTTTGTCTATATTCCATTAAAAATTTACAGTACAGGATACTATTACCATTACCTACAAACTACTTCACAATACTAAAAGGACAATACCACGCGGAGACAAATGACTTTATCTACTCCGTGGCCATTACATAGAAAATTAAAACTACATACAACTACACGTAACTACCACAAACAAACACAAAATATACGAGAGCGGACTTTGTGGTTGAATTTTTAGAAAAGTGTCTGAAATTGTCTTAATCAAACTGACAACTTTTATGCATGCAACGCAACGTTAACATGAGGATTTCTCTGTTACACTCAAAAATAAGGTCTTTATTACTAGGCAGTAAAATATTTTGTAGATTGTTATTTGAAAGGTTGGTATATCCAAACATTTATACCATTTATTGGCTTGTATATCCAAATATAGAAATATGGCAAATATATCAATAGACAATATGATATATACCACAAAGAGCATTCCAAATTTTTCAACACTGCACACTTTTAGCAAAAGAGAAAGTTATAGGAAGTCCCAGAGAAGTCTCTCGAGGACATTTTGAAGACCATGCCCTTCAGAAACTCTTAAAATACAATTACACCCTCTAAAAATGGCCATAAAAAGACTTTTTTCAACCAAAAAAGGGTTTTTCTACAGAAAAAAATATCCCATTACATATTTCTACTGCTTGATCACTGCACATTTGTACTATTAATCAATCCACAGCTTTACTATATTCCTGCACAAATTGGTTATCAAGGTACACTTAAATTAGGTATTACAAAATAGCAGCCTATGTACTAAGCATGCATTGATTGGATGCAAATCTCATACTTTGTCCTTCTGGGTTGGATGCAAATAGTTGATCTCTCTGTCGTAAAGTGTCTGAAGTGCAGTTGATTTTATTTTCAAAAAATGAAACTGAAAAGCTCAGACAGCTTTTTGTTCAAGATTTGTAAGAACAAATCCAGAAACGGGTTGTTTTTGAAAAAACCCGTGAGAGTAACTACCATAAATACCGGTACGAGATATGCCATTTTTGATTCACGTGTTAAAATTGCACCCCCCCCCCCGTCATCTACCTATTGAACTTACCCCCCTCCCTCCGGGGGAAACAACTTATGATAAGTTTAAAAATCGTTTCAAAATTTGGCATCATTGCTCTGATGATATCTACGTGTGTGCGTTTCCAAAAGATAAAACAACTCTGACACAAGAGTTAGTCTGTTGTGTACAACATGGTTGCAATTCAAAGGCCAAATCTTTTTCCTCAGAAGTGAGGATGCCATTTGCGGAGTTTCCAAGTATTATGGATATTATGAAGAATAGTATTCTTCAGTTCTTGCAATAAGATATTCCAGATAAAACTGAGTAACTTTGGGGTCATTGCAGAGGACCCGACATTAACAAGATATAAGATAAATTAAATACAATACATAATAGAGTGCCGGTTGACCCCCCCCCCAAAAAAAAAGACGTTCTCCGTTTCCAGGGCTTTAACGTTTACGTGTCAAAAATATGAAAATAAAATTCAGTCCACTGTTGACATTAAAACAACATGGGGGTTTAAAATTTGAAAACAGTCACTGATCAAACTCTCAAATCAATGCAGGAATATGCTGGTTGTTTTAATGACGAAACGTGGACTGGAAATTTATGGCGATCGTCTAAATTCGCTTGAATGCTTACATCCCTAAGAATGGAGATTGCTTTTTGTTCACCCTGTACATTTCAGAATTGACTCCTTCATCCACGAGTTTATTTCTAATAAACTAGGAAGTCTTAGTTAGGTAGCAAAGGAAATCAAATTAACGCAAGAAATTTATAATCAAACAATCAATAAATCAAACGAATTTAAAATTAATAAGAACTCTGAATATATGACACTTTTACGATTTCTATCAATAGGCCATAGAACATATATTCATATAAAAACTTACAGTGCTAACGAATGTTACAATAAACGATACCACAGGGAGCATGTTAATACATAGCAACCATGTGGTTTTACAAATGTCGTGTTACGAGTTATAACAAAACATATTACGAAAAAAAGAAAAATTGCAAAGTGTAGATATATTTTAACACACAAAATAAAACAAAATTTCTCATGGCCTTACAAAATAATTCCCTAGAGTTCATTATAGGAGAGGTTTACCAATCCATGGGTTGAAGGAATGACATTTATACTGTTAAGAAAACTGTGTCTATGATTATCAAAACATAATGATGCAAGTGGTACCCAACCAAGAGACATCAACAACTAAGAATTTTGTTCCACCATATGTGCGAAGAAATTTCAGCAAAAACTTGAAGGCCCAAAAACAATGACAATTGACGAAAAATGAAACGATGCCTAGATTGGATAAGAAAGTTAAACAGAAACTACATACGTAGCTAGATAACCCCTAAGATAACCCCTGCACAGTAAACAACAGATTTTGATTTTGAGGGTATAAACACTGAAAACAAAAATGTTTAGAAGGATAAAGGACTATTTTGAAGGAAACTGTAATATGAATTGCTTCAAATTTTGTGTTTGAACTAGTTTGACAGATCGAAATTAGGCCTAAAGGCAGTTTTAATATGATTCCTCGAAAAGCTATTCCTTATCTGAAGGTTGTTTATCAAAACAGTATAGTTCATTGGTCACGGGCAGTGAAATCATCCAGGTTTGTGACTTTAACTGCATATGGAAACTATGATACTGTAAAATATAACGTTTGGTTTTCTTTTTCAGACAGAAATAACGAACAAAGTTTATGTTTATTGTCTTGTATGTTTGGAGTATGTTTGGAAGATTGAGGTACGTGGTTGATCGCGTTTGATCGTGTTTTATCGTGTTTCTGGGATAAACGATATAATGCGACTGTTTTGGAGTACAAACGGCCGTTGAGAAATGTGTGTTGGTTTATGTAAAATACATCATGTTTTAGTTGTTCTCAGCGTGGTAAGCAATCTACTGTGCTGTGAAACGGTGTTTACATCGCTACTTGACATTGTTGTTAAATGTAAAATTTATCCTTAAACTCCTGTTTTCGTTGGGGCATATTCTGTATCTAATTGGAATAACATGCAATATTAATTTCGAATTTCAAAAACGTGTCATCTTTTCAGAATGCTGGCAAATGCTATTTTTTTAATATTAGGTGCTGTCGTTAATTTCAAATTAAATCTAATGTTTTGTTTACAGATAGAAAAAATGGAGAAATGTATGTTGATCCTGAAAATTCTTATCAATGTACATCTTCTGACTGCGAATGTGGATGCTTCTTCGGACAAGGTAAATGTAGCAACATGAAAGACAATTGGTTTATATGATATTTAAAAATCTAAGTTAGTCGTATCATTTCTCAAAATCTAATTTAGTGCAATCTAAGTTAGTCTAAATCAAAATCTAAGTTAGTGCAATCATTTGTAATATTATAACTACCAAACATCACACTGTAGCTTTGCAAACGGGTGAACTATTTTGGTCAACCATGTATTTGTTTCCACGAGAGGACACGTTTCATTGCCTCGACTGCAAACAGCATGGCTGCGCTGAAAGAAATAAAATCTATCTTTTAGGAGACATATTGCAATGTTATGTTCAGAATTTTTGCCATTTTATCTTCCTCTGATCTAAAAAAAATCTATTTATGTTGAATGGTTACAAGTAATGGCTCGAAATTAGGGCGTGATTGCAATTTTTGCTTCTTTATAAACAATGGACTTACTTTATGCAAAGATATTTCTTGTGCCTCACTTTCTGTCATAAAATGATTATTTTTCAGTTTGATGTGAGTTTCTGCCATAACAATCCTTGTCTTAATGGCGGAATTTGCAAAGATAACTATGGTGGATTTGATTGTATATGCTCAAAGCAATGGACTGGCCCCACATGCAAAGGTTAGTTTGTGAACATTGACAACAAAAGAGGTTTTCATGACAACAATATAAACAATTATTTTAATCATTACACAAGAAAATGTTTCATTTGGGATATTTCAATATTTTTATTTTATTATCTTTTCAAAACCATCAAATTGTGTTGAATCGGTGCATGATGCTAATTTTAAATTATTATTATTTAATAAAACATTTTACCGTGGATTTAGAAGAAGAATCAACATGTCGCTCAAACCCATGTGAAAATGGCGGAATCTGCCGTGATTTGGGAAGCAATTATGAATGCAAGTGCCGTTCAGGATTTGTTGGAAGAAATTGTGAAGGTAGCTACAAATATTTACAACAGAAATTATTTGTCTAATTATTTTTCAAAATATATCCAATATCTTTTTTATTTTTCAAGGGTTTCTTCCATTGTGGTATTTTGGACTTTTGCAAATTTAAAATAAAATTTGTAAGATGTGTATGCAAACTTTGCAAAATCAATTATTTAAAAAAATAAATTGTATGATATGGTGGAAAAGTTCAGTCATAATATTTTTTTTAACTCAGACTTGAACTGTCCCGAAAGGATACTTTTGCTATCATATTTTTACTAGAGAAACATTTAGAATAGCACTAAAATCAACTCTCTGTTTCAGGTGTTAAAATCAACTCTTTGTTTCAGGTGTTAAAATCAATCATTCAGGTGTTAAAATCAATCATTCAGGTGTTAAAATTAATCTCAGTTTGCAACGCTGTAGCTCAAATTCCGTGTCATTAAAAATCTCAAATTGTACACAAAACTTAGTCCGAAGAGCAAACTTAGAATTTAGAATATCAGTTGGTCATCCACGGTCATGTTTATTTGGCCAAAAGTTGGCATTAAATTTACTTAAATTCGTGACCTTCAAGATATTTTGAGAAAGACAATTTATTTTCCGTCCATCTTTGACATGAAAACAACCTGCTTGGTTTAGTGGCTCTTTTAGAACTTAAAGTTTCAGAATATTAACTTTTGAAACTGCCCAAGTCAAGATAGGAGCAAGCAGGTTGTTTTAATATCAAAACTTCGACGGGAAATTAATTGACTTCCTTTTTATTTACTTGAAGGCCCACTGATGAGGGCTGCTTTAATTTATAGTTTTGGACATGTAAACGTGACTGCAGATGACTAGATTATGTCCCAAAATATAAGGTTGACCTTCGGACATCGTTTTGAAAACAATTGAAAATTTATAGTCTCGAAAATTTAGAGCTTTGGCCCTACAAAATAAGACAATTTTTGGGGGGCACATGCGTTATTGACAATTTTGTCAAAACCATTTGCCAATTTTGGTCGAAATGGTAAAGTTATGTTTTACGTAATTTTTCAGTATTGAAATCACATTTCCTCTACCCGTATCTAAGAAATATTATTTTTAATTCAGATTTTGATAATTGAAGCTATAGGATTCATGAAATAATATTCAAACCTATCGTTTTTCTAACTTCCTTTAGTTGAACTTTTAGTAAATGGAAATTTTGATGATTATTGCAAATTGTTTTTAGTATTGGATCCATGCATTTCAAATCCATGCACTCATGGTGGCACATGTGTTAATGATGGCCGCCATTTTAAATGCACTTGTCCTGTGAGATATTTCGGAGAGTTTTGTGAAGGTTGTATCTTTAATTAGCTTACATGATTAATGTGTGTGCCCCAAAAGACTAAAGATGTTTTTGAGCTTTGGAACGAAAATATTACTTAAAACACTACAAAATTTGATTGATGTTGCTCATTAGTAGTTAACCTTTGATCCCCGGGAAATTGCTATGCGGCCCATTGAAAAACAACGCAAAACGTCATATTCCCAGAAGGTAAATACAAACAAAACTTTACATAAATTTCAGATATTTCAACATAACTTTACCTCTTGAATTAAGTTGGCTTGTAAGTGCTACCTCTTTCAAAGCAAAATTTAGATATGATTTTCCTGTTAATTTACCTGTTAGTATAAGCTACCGTAATAATTCGATTAAGCCCTGGGAGGCTTATACAAAATTCGACCTTTGATAGGGGGGCTTATTCGAGAGGGGGCTTATTAAAAAAATCACCTTCAAGATGGGAGCTGTTTCAAGAAGGGGACTTGATCGAATTATTACGGTATTTGTATTAACCTCAAAGTTGAAATTGTGAGTCATCAAAACCAACGGAAACCCTTTGATTTTATGAAGGATTCTGGTGTTTCTTTGTAGTTTTGTCATTTTGAAGAATAAATTTTTGACTAAATATTTATAAACTATTTTTTGGGAATAAATTGAAATAATGTTGATAATGCGTCGTGTAATTTGTTATGGCAGTTTATCCCCAAGAAGTTAAAATATAAATATTATCTTGCCGGATCTGAAAGTTAATTCACATTTTTCAATTTCAATTTTGATTTTTCTTTTTCTTCTGATGATATGACTTAAAATCACGATACACATTGTTCAACAGGCTGTTGGCTGCGCACCTTGCTTGCAATCAGTATCATAGGGCGGTTTCCCCCAAATTCTTCTCTGAAAGCTCTTGTTTGAAGGTAACACAATCTCATCTTTGAAGGTAAATGTCTCGACTAACAGGAAACGAAATTTTCAAATAAAATATTTGATCTATTTAGGAGCAACAGCAAACAAATTTCGTAGCGCCTTGAGTAAGATTTTTCTTCCTGATCTCAATGAAATCCTTAGCCTTTTCTGGGAAACCCTGTAACTTACTTATTATACATGCAATTGATTGCTTTTCTTTTAATTTTACTTTTCCTACTTACTTATATCTAATGTCTCAAAATTTCAATATTACGAAATCAGTGGTCACTGCTGCGTATATATAAGTTGGTAGGGTATTGGCGAGATTTATCAGGCAGCAGGGTATCTCAGGCATTGGCAATTTTGAACAACCAAAACACAATATCAGCAATAGAGCATTCTCTGTTTTATTATCACTTTTTTACCCTTTAAGATGATTAATATTTTTGGTGGGTTTTGCTGAACATTGCTTTGAAAATATTTAATTTTATTTCAGTTGTTAGTATTCCAGTTTTTTTTAATAAAATCACACTGCTCACCCATATTGCTATCTACAAAATTAATGCAATGATTTGCATCATAAGAAAACTTTTCTAAACCTGTAAAATTTTATATATGCTCTTTAAACATTGAAACAAACATGACTAATTGCGGCATGAAAATACTGCCTCCATGCTTTAACAAATTTGAATTTTGTACATTCATTATATTTTCAGTGGATCGTTGCGCAGACTGCGATTTTCATGCGTACTGTGAATATAGCCACTGCGTTTGCCTACCTGGATATCAAGGCTCTGGCTATTCTGGAGAATGCAGAAGACCTCCTTCTCCTCCTCCTCCTATTGAAGGTATTTCAATCATTGTTATCACATACACATGTACACTGGCTACACCAATCGCTTTATGGCTATTGAATCGAATTGCCGGACGCCAAGAAGCCGGATAAATGGTTGGCCAAATAAGATTTGTTTCGTTTTAAGAAAAATGCCAAGCCATCAAACATTCATATTGTTCTCCATTGTTTAGCTCCGCCTCGTTTAAGGATAAAGTTTTAGTTAACCAATCACAACTCTCTAATTTCAGCTTCTGCAATTTTATTGGTACGAGGTACTAGGCATTTGTTGGGGTTTAGTTATTCAATTCAATAGCCAAACAACGGCTGTTGTAGCCAGTCTATAAGAAATGCACACTGATTTTGTTTTTACCAGCTTTGAGCTCATTCTGAGTTACGACTTAATAAATAAGAGTTCATTTAATTATTTTCCTTCATATTGTTGCGTTTACATTTTAATGATTATGGCGAAGTTCTGTTTATATCAAAATAATTTGAACTGAAATTTTGATGTTGCTTTTCCAGCTATCTATTCTGTTGCAGTTAGTAATCAAATTGCGATATCTATCAAACATTTGTTGATTGTATTCTTTTCTTTTGAAGAGAAATAGGTAACAATTGCATTTCCGGGCATTTTCTGAAATTATGAAATGTTGCATCTAATTTTGGGTCAGTTTGGGACAGTTTCACCTTGCTGTTGATGGGACAATTTTACCTTGGTATTTTGGTATTACAACGAACAATATTAAAGCGCATATTTCGATAAAAGGTTTTGATAATATTAAAACATTATTAAATATCGAAGACTGTGAATACGGATAGATTACACGAGTTTTGTTACAAATTATCAATGAAATTTGTTTTCCATTGTTTTGAGAAAAATATACTTTCTCAATCTGTAACTTATGTATTTCATTTAAAATACTTCTGCTGTTTTTTCTAATTTATGTATTTACATTTTATTAGCGACCAAGCCGCCGCCGCTCCTTAGATCAGCTTGTGAGAGCAATCCTTGCGAAAATGGAGGTACATGCATTGATGAACCAGACGGAAAATTTAAATGCATATGTAAAGAAAGATTTTCTGGAAAATTTTGCACGAAAGAGGACAAACCCAGAGGTAAACGATGAAGGGAAAAATATTAAATCTCCAAAGACTGATCAATTTGAATAATGCTCTTTCTCCTCCTCTCCTCGTCAAAATATCAGCACTATTGCTTCAAAAAATTCGACAGCCAACAAAAGATAGAAAAATATTTTTTTACACTTTTAAACAAATCAATGTCATATTTTTAAATTTAGAGGATTCAAGGTATTCCATTTTTTAAATTTAATGCACATAATCTTGCAATTTTTAGGTGGGGGCGATCCCTGCTCTTCATCTCCTTGTTTGAATGGTGGTGTTTGCATCAGTGAAGGATCAAGTTATACTTGCAAGTGCCAGTTTGGGTTTCAAGGCAAATATTGTGAAGAAAAATGTAAGAATAAATATTTTTTTAATTTTTATCTAACATTTTGCAGCTTTAATTTAATTGTGTGCTTGGAAGATTGTTTCTTTTCATATTTTCTAGAACTCTTGTTGGATCGATTTAAGTGCATAAAGTTATCATACCATACTATTTTGTATTTTGAGTTTATACTGTGCTTAAATATCTTACTTTGGGTCTGTTTACATCACGTGATCCGCTCATATGAGTGGACTGGCTTTTATTTCGAATTTGTAAGGAGACATTTCATACTATTCAACTGAGAAAGTTCTTTACACCCGCAACGATGGCAATGATGCACTTGAACGGAAAGATAAATTCCAGCTCACTTCTCACGCCGGGCCAGCTTACTTCTTCTGTAAGTGCAGCGCAAGCTGAATACAGTATGGAACTTATTTTCTTTTTAGATCCCACGCAGAATCTGACCGGACTTGCCCACTTTTCATGTAGGCGCAGCGCAATATAGAATTGTCAAAGAAATATCTCTCATTTTGCCGTGCTTGTTCGCCTCCTGTAATCAGGCCCTTGGAAGGATAATTTTTGATTATTTATTGCTTTTACAGCGGGTGGTGGATCAACAGTGCAAGGTGGACAAGGATTCATTCAAGGTGGGCAATATAAACAAGGTGCAGAAGCAATTCCCGACAAAGGCCAGGGCGGAGCTCCTGCTCCTACTGTACCACCCAGAAATGACGAAGCTTGTCATCCAAATCCGTGTCAGAACGGAGGATCGTGTAAATCATTGAAAGACGGTTCTTACGAATGTATCTGTCCTGTTGGTTTCAAAGGAGGAGATTGTAAAGGTATCTATATTCTTTTTTCTCTGAAAAGGAAGTTGACATTTAAAAAGGAATCATATGTTTTGGTGCAGGTTTTTCATGTAAAGTTTTTGAAAGATTTAAAGAACAGCCTTTTTATTATAGCCATTTTACTTTATAGAAACACTCCCCCCCCCTTCTAAGTGACTCGTTGACATGGTAAAAACCCACGGGGGGATTTTCCTTCTTTTCCATTCATTGTGGTGTGCTTATCTCGACCGGTGATTGCCAGTTCCCTCCAGCCTTCTGGCAGGGAATGCAGTTTTCTGCCGGGGAAGTTTTGAAACAGTCCGAGGACAAAATTTCGGCGCCTTTTCAACAGGGGAATTAGCCGGGACGAGCGACACCAGGGCACTTAGACTGGAGTATGCATAAGGTATTTTTATGTCATTTCTTTCAGTCATCCCAAAACTTTTCAGTTAGATTAAAGCAAATATTTTTGAAAAACATAGGTGTAAATATAGTCCCATGCCTTAAATGAAAGTAATTTTGGTTGTGGTTAACGGTTAACAAAACTTGAATGTATGTTTTCAGATGACATATGTGCTCAGTGTGATGTGCGCGCAATATGCATAAGGGGAAACTGTCGATGTCGCAATGGATATCTTGGTGATGGATATGAATGCTTTAAAGGTAATAATTCTAATTCTGATTGCTATACTCTGTTACAGATCACAGCTAAAGCAGCAATCAGTCAATCGCATTTTAAATTAGACATGCATACGATTGTGCTGATAGTGCGATCAAACGCATCGAGTGTCTGATTGCACAGTGATGTGAATAGTAAAATAGATTTAATTGCACGTATATTTTCACAGATTCCGCACATTGAACTTTGGGTTGCAGTTCTGTTTTATTTGTGATATTCTGTTTATTTTTTGAGAGATTTCTTTTTGGTGAGCCTTTTTTCTAAAGGTTGACTAGGCTAACTTAGACAATCGTTTTCTCTCAGATTCGCTCACATTCAGAAAAAACTCTTCCGAAGGCCATTCTTATTTTAACTGGAAATGCTGACTTTCATTCTTTGCAATTAAATGAACACTAATTCAACTGCATAATCGCTGAGCTATGCCAAATGATAAGCAACAATTTTGGGTATTTTCAAAAATAGAGCGTATATAGTTTTACAGTTCAACAGAGCAAGAGCGGTTTGTTACAGTGTTCGGCAAAAAGAGTTTAGGATTATTAGGATTAAATATAGTTTTCGAAACGTGACTCTTTATGTGAAGAGCCTTATAGTAATTGGATGAATGGTAACACACAACAATACACTGAAATTTATTTGCCGTTTGAAGGCAATGACACTTAGGGAACATTACAAAATATCTTGTCTTTGACTTAGCAATGGAGGAAATGACAATACTCCAAAACAGTTATGTTAGATTTTTAATTGAGAAAATCTATTTTTCTTTGCGGTGCACGATCTTTATTTATTTTTATTTATAAGCAACTGCTTTATAAACAACTGCAGAGTCCAGAAAAATGAACAACCTTCCTCCGAGAATAAAGTTCGATCTTTAGAAATCTTCCTCCTTAAAAAATGGAAAATAGGCGTGGTTTGGTTGCTGCATCTTTGTTCCAACCTTTTTACTCTTGAGAATGACCGTGCGATCGAAATATTTTCTGAACAAATGTAGTGAACTTTTAAAAATTTAATAAATTGCAATGGGAATGAGCTCTTGTGTTTTTGTAATTGGGCACTGTGGCCAACAAAGGGACTGTTTATCCCAATACTACTTTCGATTAAACTATTTTAAATTACCCAGTGCTGCTTTCAATATTTTAAGCCCAGTATTAAACATCTAAGCAACCATTCAAGCAACTCGAGTTCCGAATTTTGACTGAAAATTAAGCAACTTTAGTACTACCCAAAATCCAAGTTGCTTATAAATAAATAAGCATGTAGTTGTTACAACTCGTGAAATGCTCGTCCATTAATGTTGACTTTATATAGATTCAGCTCAATGTTTACAAAATCAATTCAGAAATTATCTTCTAATTGTCACACCATTTTGTCATTTGTGGCCATTGTTAAAACTTATTGTTTTGTTGAAACACAAAATTTATATTTCCATTCGGTGCTACTCAGCAAAGATATTTACCTTTTTAGTTGAAACCTTGTCGATAACACTCATTTGGAAATATATTTAAAATTAACTACACATTTTTTTATTGGAACAACCTTTATAAGAAATGCGAGGTTTGAAATGTTTTTCTTAGCGCAGAATTTACTGACGTTAGTACAGAAATGTTATGCAGGCGTTGAGCGCTTGACCCAAAACATACTCCAAAGATGTTTTTGAGAAGGTTTTGAGTTGGCAAGTTTGTCAAAATCAACCCAAAAAGTAAGAAAAAATCCAGGTCGGATAGTCTGAAACCAGGGAAGAACGTGTAAGGTTCTCAAAGCAGCTTTGAAAAAGTGTGGCCCTTTTTGTCATCCGGTAGTATTAAATATTTTACGAGAAAAATAAATAAGCTATTTTACCCTCCCCCCCTTTTCCGGCATCGATATTCAATTCAGAATGCTTGAAGCAAGTTATGTTTTGTCAAGTTTGAGCAGGGGGTGAGCCAATAGGGTTTAGGGGTGACTTACCCTAACTGCTTTTAGTCGATATTATCAGCTATTGTTGCTGTTTCAGCTGCCCAGTCGGGCAGATCTGTCCCTGAATATTAATTTTTATCTCCCCTCTCCAAGTTCCCCCCACTGAGTTTGAGCGTAATAACTTGGGCTTTGAAAGCTTTATCTTTCATTTATCTACCAATATTAAATGCTTGTTTTATAGATGAATGCAGTACGTGTCATCGCAATTCCCAATGCACATCAAATACTTGTGTTTGTAATCCAGGATATTTTGGAGATGGACAATATTGTATTGGTGAGTATTATAAAAACACGATATTTTCAATTACGTTAAAATTGTCACGTGGCCTTGCTTATATGCTATAGCAATATCAATAGACATATACTATTGCAAGTTTAATTAATTAATTCACTAAAGACTAAATAATTTATTATTTGTAGTAAATAATTAATTAAATTAACACTAAATAGTTATTTTAAGTTTAATTTATTTTGAGCTGATTTTAATTTAAGTTAGTAAGCCGAAGATAGAAGAAAAGTTAAAAACAAATAAGAATAAACGTCTTAAAAAACAAATAATTGATAAAGATTTTCTAAGCATCTAAAAAATATTATATTCTAAATAAATAAATAAATACTGAAGATAAATATAAATAGTTGACGTTTCTATTTTAGCTGAACAACCAGTTGCACAACCAGTTCAACAACACATGAGTTGTCCCCAAGGATGCTCTACGCAGTGCACAGAGCAGTGTCCAATAGTTTGCTGTTCACGAGATAAACTTGCACAACCTCATTCCCCGCCACATCCTCTACCACATCCTCCACCTCCACCTCCATCTCCACCTCCACCGTCGTCTCCTCCTCCAACACCGCCGCCTCCTCCACCTCCACCGCCGTCTCCTCATCCACCATCACCATCTCCACCCCCACCGTCATCCATTGCACGCTCACCCCTCCCACCAACTGATACTGTTCAACTTGTGGATATTTGTCCTCCTGTTTGCTCTAAAAAGTGCTTACCTTTCTGCACACAGTTATGTTGTCAATCTAAGCCTCATAAAACTGGTCGCTAATTACTATTCTATCCTGGATTCCCCGATTCATTAATTTCTTGATTTCCTGATTCTTTTATTCCTACGTTCTCTAGTTGCCTCATGTTTTAAAAATTTAATTAAGCATAACAATGTACCTAACATATTATTGCCACTTTGGATAACAATTTACATGCGCCTTCTATACTAATCGGAATAAGGACACGCACTGAAAAATAGATAAATCCATTAAATCGAACATCAAAGAATAAAAAATGGTTTCTTTCATTGTTGATTTATACCACTCACTATAAAATTTCTTCGCGATTTAGAAATTCTGGATATAAATAACTGATAGCAAAGATTTGCTTTAACGGAAAAGGAAATTTCTCAGCTCGTGTACTGTAACTGGTCCCTATTGAGAAACCAATGAGAAGTAACGTCCATACTAAAATAATAAAAAATTGATCATATCCTTCCCAAAGAAAAATTCTTTAGTCGAACTGTAAATTCACAAATCAATAAAAAAGACTAGCTATATCTTGTTAACATTGAGATTTAAACCTGCTGATCTAGGCGACATTGGTTTCTTTAGTCGTGTTCTTTTAGGCCTTCCAAACCTTATAAATCCTAAAAATCGTATGTTTTCGAGAATAAGAATTCTGAAAATCCAATATTTTATCTTAAAACTGTCACTCCCAGGCCCGAAAAGAACACGAATTCGAAATAGGAAGGCAACCGAAAAAAGAATTGGGATTGAAGAACACCCCTCTAAATAAAGCGATAATTTATTGTATTTTGTTGGTATAGTCAAGAATAATAATTTATAATATTTATAAATTGGTCAGTAATTTAGTGTTAATAAATATTCTATCTTTCATGAATATTGAAATCCGAGATATTAAACAATTTGAATAATTGTTTTTTCCTGCAATCTACATTTTTCCTAAACTATTCTTTAAACTAACAACCAGATAGCTCTGAAAGTAGTTTCTTTTTGGAAAATTATTTAAAATCAGCCACTGTTTTAAACCAGCTTTTCCTTAGGATTTTTTAATTTAAAGCTTTTTTTAACTATTTTTTATGCATTTGAGTATCTGAAAAATCTTCCAGAGTAAAGTAACGAGCATCTAAATTATTATTAAATTATCTCCAGCGCAGCGTTTAAATTGTTCCAGTTGGCTCAGTGGTTGATTTTACATTTATCTGCCAAAGAGGGAAATATCTTTCTCGGTCATGTATTTCTCAGTCAAACTAATTTTGTTTTTTAATATTGAGAGTTTATGTTGCGTAATAAAACGTTTTAGTTTAAAACTGACAATTTTATATGGAACAGTTGATAAAGCTTGTAAAATAGTGTTGAATGCTAAATATAAATATTTCACCAAATAAAAATTATCGTTTTTTTGCTTCATAAATCTGAAATTTAAAGTTTGAATTATAATTTTTAAAAAATCTTGAACTTGATCTTTGCTATAAATTTTATCACTTTATTATTGTTAAGTTGCTTGATACAAAAAACAGACCGTCTAATTTAAACTGCATCACGTTGCTTTTAATTTGTTCGGGTATCATTGGAATTCTTGCGATAAAATCGAGAAAGAATTGTTTAAATAGGAGCTCCCGATGATTTAAACTGGAATTATGACGTTCGAAAATGGCTCGCTTCTGTTCACCTCCAAATAAATTACCTGAAATGAAGATAAAAGCAAGGAGAATGGTAGGATGCTCTTGTTTACATATTAGGACATTAAAGAACATTAGGACATTTAAAGCTGTTGCCAAATTAATGTTTGGAATGGATATTTTCAGAAAGAAAGAATAAGGTAGGCCGCATGTTATGATTGCGGAGGAGGAGTTTCGAAGGATACCGTCGGTATAATATAATTCATTTGCAGCTTCAAAAGGAAACGCAACAGTTATCATACTTGTTGCTGAAAATCTGCTCAGTCAGTGACAGGCCTAATTCATTTCTTTTTTCCACCAATTGCCACTGATTTTGTTTTGTGCCAGTTCATGTGATCACAGGAAGTATGTTTTCATTGGGCGTGTTTGCGTTTAGTTGAATTTATTTCAGTGCATAGCGCAGGGAGATTTAGCTCTTTAATGACTTACTGGGAAATGGTGAAAGAAATTGTCTTTGTAAAGAAATATTGTAAATGATTTATACTGAGAAACGGGAAAATTCTAAATTGTTCGGGTTTCATTGAAATTCCTCAGATAGAAGCCTTAACCGATAGATATATAGAGAAGTAATCCTTATTGATTTATACTACAAAACGGTGGTGAAAGAAGTTGCTATTTTAGAAAAACATTATTGTAAATTGTTCGGGTCTCATTGTGATGCTTTAGATCAAAGCGTGAACCGATCGTTTGAATATAAATATATGGTGATTTAAACTGAAAAACAGTTAAATAAGTTGTTATTGTGAAAAGGATTAATTAAAAGTTGTTTGTGTCTCATTGGAATTCTTTAGATCAAAGCGTGAACTGATAGTTTTGTAGAAAAATATTTTTTATAAATTGTTCTGGACTCATTGGAACACTTTAAAGATCAAAGCTTGAACTGATAGTTTGAGTAGGAGTCCTTCATGATTTAAATTATAAAACAGCCAAAGAAGTTGTTACTGTAAAAAATTACAGCAAGTTGATCGGGTCTCGATAGGATTTTTTTAGATAAAAATGTGAACCGATTTGAGTGGGAGTTCCTTATGATTTAAATTAGAAAACGGCCAAAGAAGTTCTTATTGTAAAAACAGTATTGTAAATTTTTTGGGCCTCCCTAAAATACTGTGGATCAAAGCATGAACCGATAATTCAATGGGAGTTTCTGGTGATTCAAACCGGAAATCAGTTGGAAAATTAATTGTAAATACTGCAGATCTAAATAGAACCATGAAGATAAAGGTTTGAAGCGATAGTATGAGTTGGAGTCCCGCATGATTGAATTAGAAAACTGTATAAAAAGTTATTAATGAATGAACAATCGACGTTATTTTATTGGAGAGGCTAGCATAGAGAATCCAAACTAGGCATCCAGGCATCCAAACAAGGCTGAAATAAAATTGAGGCCACATTGCCTAGAGGTTGCTTTTAAAAATGCTTGATGTAGACTATAGAAATTAATTATTTATGGATGTTTTAAATGATAATTGAAATATTAAGGAGAAAGTAAAAATAACGAAACTTATGAAATCCAAAAAGGCAGTTGATCTGTTATTTACTCATGGTATCAGCTCGAAAGTGTGATGTTAGTTTATCACAAACTGATTCTTAAGCAACAGTTCATGCATTTGATGTTTAAAAGAATCAACTTAGGCCTGGGCATTGTCTTCCTTTCGTGCGCCTATGTTTACCTTGAGTTAACAATGCATGAAAATCAATCATCTTGTCACGTATGGGACTGGTAGTCACAGTTCATTGATTACGGGCAGTGAAATCATCACGGTGTGTGACCTTGGTTCTAGCTGTGGACGGAAAACGTTAACAATTTTGATTAAAAATTCTATTTTTTCATAAAAGCTAATATAATTAAAGTATAAATTGTTGTATGTTTGCAGTATGCCTGGCAGATTGGTGTTGTGGCATATTTCGGAGATGAACGATTGAAAATGATTCTTTTGGAGAACAAAAAGCCGCTAGACGATGTGCGCTTGTTTGTGCAAACTACTGGCGCTAGTGGTCCTAATCAGCGTGTTATTGTTGGATGAAGTAGTATGCAATGGAGCTGAAACTTCAAGTGTTGGAAATACATCGCATCGAATTGGCAATGGGTTTGGACACAAAGTCAATCGAAGGACTCGCGTTTTTCATAAGCACGGCGAAAATCTGGAGAGTAATGAGCGTAAACGATGGATGAAACGGGAAAATATCACGTCAGAAAAGGACTCTGATTTGCTCACTAGGCAAGCGGAAGATATTTTCATGGACGAAATAAAAGGAAGCGATCAAGCTGCTAACCGCGCGGAGATTTCGTTGGATCTACCTAAGGAAACGGATTTTATGCATTCAAATGCGAAAGCGGGTGATATAACAGACTTAGAGACAGATAATATGATAAATTTAAATGAAAGGAAAGGAGCATATCTTCCAATTTCGATGCTTAATGCGGATATGAAGGATGGCGGAAAGACACAATTAACAGAGCAATTTCGAAATATAACTGGTTTTCCGGAATTTATGCTGAGCAAACCTGCCAAAAAAGAAAAGGACGTTTCACTCGTCGAAAGCGTTGCCGACAGTTTGCAACCGAAAACTAACGCATTATCTGGTTTAAGCCAACTTTTAGAAGAGAATAAAGTAGAACAATCGCTCAAAAAGCATTTGGATAACTTTCCAAGTAATATTGCTGATAATATTGCACACACTGCTCCTGGCCCACTTGTTTCAAACGAACCGAGTGCAGTGGATACTTTTCAACCAACCAGTAATGTTAATTCAATTACTTTTCCAACTGATACTTCAAATAATCAGGGTTCGTACGTAACACCTGTTAGTCTGGACCAAATTTATGACGAGTCCATTTCTCCGCCCGAACGTCTGCTAGACGATTTGTCTGCCGGAAAATTTAAGAATCCACTCTCGGACACCGTGCTAGACAAAATGTCAAATTGGAACGCAAACAAGGAATTTCTTTCTGATAATGGCTATGCTAACTCTAACGCGGATGCATTGTTACCAAAAGTAACTCGGATATCATCTGACCCGACACCTGTGCACGATTTTTACTTGAAGCAGAAACCAATACCACAACCAACGGCGGTAATGTCGAAAGAAGCTTTAGAGTTTTTCAGGAAAGATCCAGAGGTATTAGGCAGAAACCAAGAGATACTCAACGGCAATCAATTTCACTCATTGTCTGATTTAGATTCAATTGGCCCACCCGTGTATCCTGGAAAAGTGGTCCACATGTCGCATAAGCCTAAACATGTTTATTTGCCCTCAAAACATGTATTCACGCATGTCACATTACCACATGTTATCGTGCAAGATGTTGATGAAGAGGCTGAGTCGCATCATCGTAACTATCACACTGACGATGCCATCGGTGACGACGGAGAAATTTCAGAGCATCTATATCATCCACGTCTACCAGGTATTCTTTTGCATTATGTTCGGAGCTCAGAGGGCAATCAAACATCTTGCATAAAGGGTAAAACTGATGGATAGAAGGGTCCATAAATAGAAAAATCCCACGATATCTAAATAAAAAGAGTCCATCCAATAGTTTTGAATTGAAAGTTTTGAAAACCTCATTACTTTTTTCAAGAGTGAAAAATCCAAAAATCGTACTGGGTAACACCAAAAGAGCTATCTTCGTTTTCAGGGCTGTAGCTCGGAATCCGTAAGATTACAAATCTCAAATTGTACATAAAACGACGTCAAAAGGCCAAACTTATAGTTTGGGATCTCATCCACTCAGGGTCAAGAAAAAATAATGGACTCACGGTCTTTGACTGGAAGAAGGTTTAAGAAAACAAAGGAGAATTATATGCCAGCCATGAACCACGCCTACTTTCTACTGTTGCTAATGACAAAGTATTACGCTTTGGAGAACGTTTCATCATTTTTATCGATTTTTTATCTAGTCCTCTGCGATCACGTTTATCTGTCCAAAACTTAAAGTTAAAATTGCCGTAATCCACGAGCTTTCAATTTAATTTGAAGAAACATGCTATATTTATTCAGTCCATGTTTAGACATTAAAACAACCTGCTTGCTTTATTGGGGACTTGGGAGTTTAAAATCTGAAAGATTCACTGAGAAAACTCCAATCCCAAGTGGGCATAGGAGAAAAGGTTGTTTTAATGTCAAAATGTAGACTGCTAGTGAATGGCGTTCCTTTAAATTTACTTGAAAGCTCAAGCATTTTTGATTTTCAGTCTTGGAAAAACGTGGAATACAAAATATGATTGCTATAAAATATTATTTGCAAATAGTTGGAATTATTTTCCAAAAATTACAGGAAATTTTCTTTAAAATTTCTGAATACATTTAGATATTATACTGCATAAAATCATTTCCATAAATTATTTTTATAAATCATTTTTTGAAGTTGCGGTTTAAAACATTTTTGATCTTTCAAATTTTTGTCGCGGTAGTAGACTTGTATATACTAAAAGTAAAACGATTTGAAATTTCAGATCGATATTTTATTTGCGATTACTTAACAAATGCTCGATAACAAAATATTTATGTTTCTTAATTTATTTTTTTTAAATTATGAATTGATTGACATTATTTTAAGAAAACCTTCACATTCATTATGTGATCACGTTGATTCATGGCGGGTGATTAATGCGATTATTTATTATGTAGTTTTGTTATGAGCATGGTTATTGTGATCACCTGTGCAAAAATGTTCTTGCAAAGAGTGATTTGCCCGTTCTTTATGACAGAAAATGTTTGTTTTAATTCAAAGTTATTTTGTTGCAGTGTACACTGCTCGTTGCAGCTCCAAGCCATGTCTCAACGGTGGCAAATGTACGGCTCTTGTTGACAGGTATGTCTGCACGTGTAGAGTGGGATTCATGGGAGTCAACTGTCAGAGTAAGTATTCTTCGCAATCTCTTGAAAGGTTATATTGACGTGAAGAAATTAGAGCTTATTCCATAACATACTAAAAACTACATTTCTGAAGGATCTCATTCACTCAGTCTGACTAGCTCACCTGTATGTTAAGTTTAACAGGGACTTTTGCAAAACAGAGTAGATTCTGAAATTGCTACACTCTGTATACACAATTATAAAATCAAATTTATCATATAAACAAGCGAAAGTAGATTAAAGCAAGAAATCCATATTGTACATCACTGATGTGAGATTCGCAATCTTTCTCAAGGATCTTACCTAACCGCGGAGTAGCTCACATCTTCGTGTAAATGCACAGTTCAATCGTCAAAGAAATGTATAGTTTGCTTAGATCTTACATTAGTTAACTTGCCGGTCTTACTTACCTGGCCCACATTAAAAGTCCCTAAGCCTTTGCCGGTCTGGCTCATCTCATGAGAACAGTCTCTTATATGTATTTGCATTGCACATACCACTGTGTATCGGAATTGCATTGAACATTAGATGTATCCGCATTGTTGTGTTGATATTCACATCCCTCTGTAAGAATGTTGTGTAACTTTAGGGGAATTTTAATCTTTGAAATGTATGTGCTATCCGGCATTTTTACATGACTTCAGTACTTTTAAAATTCATTGTCAAATTGTTTGTTGTAGAACGAAGTTACTGCTACCCTACGCCTTGTAGACACGGAGCATGTTCCGAAAACACTGATGGATTTGTGTGCACATGTGAAAATGGTTGGGAAGGAAAGCGATGTGATGGTATGTATTAGTAGCTTTACTAGAAGTATTTATTGACAGAGATTTACGTTTATTTATTTTCTTCTTCTTGTTGTTGTTAATGTTGTTATTGTTGCTGCCGTTGCTTGAGTTTTTGTTGTTTAAGTTTGTGTTGCTTACGTTTTTGTAATTTGCGTTTTTTATTTAATTTGCTTTTGGAAGAATTTCGAAGAACAGACAAATTTAAATGTTCAGGGTAAATCGAAAAAGTTCAAACTTTTGGCGAGCTATAAAATAAACTTACGTGGTCTATTTCAAATAAATTGACAGGAACGACGCAAATAAAAACGATAATATTTCGCCTCTGGCATACAAAGCTTCTTCAGAGCAAAGTGAAACGAATTACGAAATTTACAATTTGAATGATAGGTAAAGATATGTGATTGGTGGATATGTATAGTACTATCTTTACTTCATCATTTGTGTGTTTTTCCTTTTTGTGGCATTTGTTTAGTTTATTTTTGCGCGTCTCTTTTAATGTGATAATTGTTATGTTTTGTGGCCACTCTACTCTTGCATATGTTTTACAGAAAGAGACAAATGTCATCCAAGCCCATGTATGCACGGTGGAACTTGCACGTCTACATATAGTGGTATCATGTGCTCCTGCTTGCTTGGATTTAAAGGAAGATATTGCGAGTGTATGTATTGCGTTTGAGAAAAATACTATTTGAGGTTTTTTTTATGTTGTTATCTTTTATTATTTTATCTTCTTATTTTTCTTTGTCACACTCATGTATCTTATATCTTATGAAGTGCTTTTTATTTAGTATTATCAATTTAAATACAGTTGGTATTTAGCAAGTAAAGTAAAGTATGTAGACCGACCGTTTGGCCGAAGGTAACCTGAAAGCTCCTTTTCATTAGCTGCTACCCATGGAGGCCTGAGGAGGGTGCCAGTCATTCCCCTGGTTTGATAATCTCTTACCCTCAGCTGACTTGGTGGTCATTTACCGGCTTTGAAAGGATAGACAGCTGAGTTGTTTGTCGGTTTTCCGACAACTGGTACCGAACTTGCGCGCTCACAGAGGTTTTGGCTTCGAAACTCTTCGAACCTGCGCATGAACCAATTGGCCACTCTACCTGTAATGGCATTTACATATTTACAATGAACCATTTTGCAACATTATATATAAAACCAAATTAAATGAAACCTAAATTAGGTATAAAAGTTTTAAATAATCTGTAAGTGCATCATCATTTTTAGTGAACTGTTTGAGCTTTCGAAAATATCTTATTTCTGTTGGTAGGAAATCCCAAAGGAGGCATGTTATGGTGCAGTTGAGTAGTAAGCTCGTTACTTTGTCTGAGGTTCGAATTTTAACCAAGAAAGAATTACGATAAGGAGTTTCCAATTCGATTATCGATAGAGCTACTTTTAGAATCGCAGAAATCCGAAATTTCACATACTTTTTGTGTCGTATAAAAATATAATATATTTACGATTTAATTTTGATGACAAATTTACGATTAGTAATTTTATAATTTAAATTGTTCTGTTATTAGCTGAGGCAAAATGTTCTCCACTGAACCCATGTTTAAATGGAGGTCGATGCCAGGAGATGCCCTTCGTTTATGTCTGTATCTGCAAAAATGGCTTCGTTGGAAGAAATTGCGAGAGTAAGTGTTTATTAAATTTCAACATAACAATTTTTTAATTTTTTAACAAATTATTACTGCTTTTCATTTAAGCAAAGATTTTCCCTTGGTCGTATAGGACATGAATTTTGCCTGATGGATTATAGATATCATATAAATATTTATTCTTTTATAATTCATAATTTTCAATATTATAAATTGTTTTTTCTTGTATGTTTAAGCATTTGTAGCACTATAGTTATGAATTTTCTTAACAATTAATTAATTAATAATTTGTTTTTTGTTCTAAAAACAATTACCACCTCAATGTTGCAACAGTTTTGTGATCAATTTTTAAGAATTAAAGTTAAAGGATTATTTCTTTTGATTTTAAATGATACCTATTCATTGTGGTTAAGAGTTTTCTTGCGATCTTAACACAAAGGAATTACTTTGTTTTTAATCAATGTTTTAAGTCACTGACATATGGTACTCCGATACACATTCTAATTCGTCTAATGTTTCGGAAAATATTTTCCTTTTCTGCTTGAGATTGTGATATTTATCCCGTAAAGGTTAACTTTTTCTATTGACTATGGGTTAACTAATATTAACGTTCTCACGTTATTATTTCTTTTGTGTTTCAGCAATACTCAGACCAACACTGGATCCTCCAACTGTCGGTATGAAGCCAGTCCCTCCACAAGCAATACCTATTCCCCATAACCAGCCACCGTTCCTGCTGGAGGAATTAAACAGCTTAAACGATGGCCCGCTTGAGGAACATCCTGTTCCAGAGACGTCTTTTGAGGCGTCAAACGTTGACGACCATCATCACTCCCATGAAGAGCATCATCTCCTAGTTGACTCGCATCATTTTCCTGACATTTTTGACGAGCATTACGAAGAAATTGTTCATCATGATCATGATCATGAACATGGCCCGAAATTGGCAATCAGTAACAACCCTGCAGTTATTATCCATACAGGTGAGAGGAACACGTTTACGAATTGATTCTGTATTTCTACATGTTAATAAAAATGGTGCCAATGTTTTTCATTTTTCTATCAATCAAAATGCTAGCAAGAAAACAGCTAAAAACAATCCTCTTGAAAACAATCCTCTTTGTTCAAGAAACAAAGGATCTATTTTTGTGTAAAAGATAAATTGTGCAATGAAACTATTTGAAAGCAATAATATTTTTGAGATTGAATATTCGCTTCAAAATTTAGTTCATTCTCTTTATTCTTTGCGTAAAAATTCATTCTTAGTAATCTGCTCTGCTAAGTTATATGAGATAAAACGTCTCGTTTAGTCAAAATCCTAATCTCAATGTCGAACCCCTGTAAAACCGTATTTGCGATGACAAAGTTATCTTGTTCCGGCTAAACGGGATGCTTGTCATAGGCAAGATCTTGTCTTTGATCAAACGGGATTTCGGCTAGGCAAGACGTTTTTCTCATATAATCGCATCATCCAGGCAAATTGGGACAATTTTCTGTAGTTTAAACGCTTGACATTCGAGAAAACAAAATAAATTTATGCAAATTATGGTTTCGTCTCGCCTAGCCGGGACGTTTTTTCTTACATAATAAAAAATATTATGCCTGGGTGAAGACTTGCTCAAAATTCTACCCGTCCCGGCGATGCAAGGGAATTTTTTCATCATATAGTCAAGCGCTTATACATATATCTATCTTCGTGACATCAACTGTAAATAATTAGATGTTCATTAATTGCAAATGTTTAGGTGACCGAACTAAAGACAAAAAGAAAGAAAACAAGAAAGATGACAAAAAGAAGAAGAATCCACCGAAAGATTACAAACAAGATGACCGGTTTGTTACTCATTTGGTTGCCGCAGCACCGTTTAAAGATAAACCGGTCGATGAATCAAATGAAAAAAAGAAGGAAGAAGATAAGAAACCGCCTTTGGAAAAACCGAATGACAAGTCGAAATTGAAGAGCGCAAACTCTCAGACTTTGATGCGCCTTCAACAACAAAATCCACAAAATCTTCATTTGGATGACGACCGAGTATACACAGAGTTACCAGCAGGTCATCTTGGTCTTGGAGGAATGGATCATGGTAATGCACATTCGTATGCAGGCAAGGGTTTGACTACGCATCCGGTATTGTACATGAAACCGGTTTTGAAACACGAAGTATTAAAGAAGGTAAATGCTAAACCATCAAATGTAGCAAAACAGACTGTCAAACAAGTTCAGAAGCCAAGAGTTGTTTGGGCAAAACCGAGCCCGCATCAAAAGCAAACTTTATTTAAAATGGTGAAGCTTAAAGAAACGCCTCCGCAAAAGAAAATTGAAAGCGCTAATAAAATGTTACAAGAATACAAGCAACCGTTTGAGAAGATACCGAAAATTATTTGCCCGGGATTTTGCAAGCAATTCTGTGACCAGTGGTGCACGAATATTGGATGTTGCCGGAAAGTTGAGATTAAAGGACCAACAGGTGCCAAAAATCCCGTACCTACAAAGTTGAGATTTGCTGAGAATAAAGGTAATGATTTCGTTCCAAATATTGATTATCTCTTATGATGCAGCATGCTCTTTGCAAATGTTTCATTTATTAGGACAAATGTTTTTATTGGTGTTTGAGGCTTAGTTTAACGCCGTGCCATTGTCGTACCAAATTAAATAAACAAATTTAGTTCCACGAGTTTGATGTCTAATTCACTGCCGCACCATAGGCTCGACAAAAAATGTCGTAACCTCGACGAAAAATCTCGTGCGTTTGACTCTGGAGCGACTTTGATTTATATTCTCCTCTGTTTGCCGTGCAACCCATTGTACCAGGTATTTTTCCAAAGAAAGGCTAAGTATTTGATTGAGTCGGGCGACCAAAATATTATTTAAGATATTTGCTCTTATTCATTAAATTTTAACGTAATCAAAGATCCTTTGTTTGACATTTTTGGTGCTTTGGGAGCTGAGGTATTTATCTCCAAAGTTAAAATTGTGCATCATCCTTGAGCAAGAGGTTTTAAGTAATATTCTTAAGAGGAATCTTTATTTTAAGTTGTGATGACAATGTTTTTGAACGCCATTCTGGATTGTACATTTTTTGTTCATAGCGTAGCATATGAAAACGTCCCCATGTAGCTACAATGTACTTGAAAAATTACTAACTTTTACCGGTATATCTAAGTAAAACTAGTTACTCTTTACGAAAGCAATGCTGTATAGCTCACTTTGTATCTTAACCAACTTAACAAAAGATCAACTAAATGTATTACATTATTCTACTGGAAGTATTATCATTCTACTGGAAGCATTATTCTACTGGAAGTATTAGTATTAATATTTAAATGCTAACTGATCTCAGTAAAGCAATGCTTTTTTTTAACTCGCTTTGCTTATCAACTAACATTTTAATTTTATTTAAAATGTTATAATTTTAAAATTAAAATACCAATTGTTCTTATTAACGCAACGCTTTTATAGATCAACTAACTTATAATATATTAGCTAAATTTATTACATTACATAAAACATTATTATCTTAAAGCATAGTCAATAGAAATTATTATAGTATATTATAGAATATTTATATTGACTATAATTATAATATTTCTATTGACTATGCTTACAGTTAATATACAAAATGTTCTTATTAAAGAAAGACTTTTACTAATTTCACTAATGATACACCAACTCACATTGTATATCAACTAACTTATTAGACTTGCCTCAGGTCTATTCCTTTTTAAATCTGAGAAAAGGACACGAAGAAAGACATGTTTTGTTCTCAGTTTGTTTAGAAAGGAAATAGACTTGGGGCAAGTCTACTAACTATAGGCTATCTGTTAATACCGGATGACCCCAACAAAACGCATAGGATTTTTTGGACTGCAGTGACTAAAATATAACCTAAACCGACCACAAAAGCTTCTCTAGTACTCCACTCATAATTAACTTACCGATGAACACCTTATTTAACAGTATTGTTGGCGTATGAACTGAGATATTTATCTTCAAATCTCAAATTTGCCGTTACCTCAAAACAGAGATCTAACTGAATGGCCTAAAGAAATTAATTTTGCAGGGGAATCGCCGATACCTCATCACAGCTATCGTCATTCCGCTTTTTCCATTTTCGATATCCAAAGATGCAAAATGAAATTTCAAAATAATGGATGAAATCGTCCTTAGATATCCTTCTGACCTTTTTGTTGTATCAATGAAACATCTAGCACCTCTATATATTTGTAACTCATTGTTCGGTTGAAAGTTTTAATTTGCTCAATAAGATTCAGGGATAATTTTGTAAACAATCGTAGAAAAATGAAAAATGGAAAGTCAAACATTGGGTGAATTCGTCCTCTGTAAGTTGCAAACAAGTGGATCAGATCCACTCCACGAAATTAACAAACGATTGACTTAAAGCTCAATGTTTTAATTGATTTTTAATGAAGAACAGACAGCAGTTACAAAATTATGAGTCCTACCCATCTGCACAATTGCTTCCATTTACGGAAAAGCATGACATCGTAAGCCATTGGAAGGAAACTGTCATGGTATTGAAAATGGTAAAAAGTGGCATGACATTTGATGTGCTTTGATATCGGTGATTCCCCTGCTAAATTAATTTCTTTACGCCATTCAACCAAATTTCAGTTTTGAAGTGTAAAGGCAAATTTGAGATTTGAAGATGAATATCTCGGCTCATAAGCAACCAATAATGCTAAATTTGTTATTCGTCGGTAAGTTCATCGGTTAGGTATTCATCGGTAAGTTAACTGTTAATGAATTACTACAAAAACATTTGTGAGCAGCTATTTGAGTTATTATTTAGTCACTACACTCTATCAAATCTATGGCGTTTGTTTGGGTCACCTGGTATAGTTATGTTACTTAAAGTATTATTATTTTAAAGTTAAAATATTAATTTCTTTTCTTGAATTAATACTGTTTTTGAATCATTGTGTATATGAATTTACTGTGTATATGAATTTCAACCAATCATTGTATTAACTTATACACTATAAACTAATATTATTATATTACTTAACTGTAGGATTACTTTAAAATCAAATACTAATTATTCTTTTCAAAAGCTTTAGTTTACCTGATTTCGTATATTAACTATATTATAGCCGATCTACTAATATTATTATGTTACTGAGAGTATTAATACTTTAGAATTAAAATACTAATTGTTCCTTATTAAAGCTTTGCTTTTTACCTGACTTTGTATGTTAACTAACGTAATCACTATAAACTTACATTTACATAATATTTAACATATGATTATTTTAAAATTAAAATATTAATTGTATCTATCATTGATATGTAATAAACGTTTGTTAGAATATTAACCAACTACACAATCTTTTTATTACTAATCACTGTCTTTACTAAATACTAAATACTTCCTAATGTTGTATCCCATTCTAGAAAAAAAGGGGGGGGGGCTTTTCAAAGCAAAAGATTGCTGTTTCAAACATGACTACGATTTGCAAGTTGAGAGAATAGATTTTATACTTCTGTGCGCACTCATTCAAATCAAAATGAACAAAGACAACGAAACTTTATGGTTTCGTTTATTTTAATTAGCTTGGCCACGTTGAAGGTGTGATATCTATTGTTTACAGTAGCAAGTCGCAATGTCGTCAACTTCATATTTGAAACCGCAATCTGTTTTACAAATTTCCCCCTTTTTCCTATTCCAAGTTTTGTTCAATGATATCTTCGTTTTGTTCGACGGTTCTTTAAAATTCACCAAAACAATGACTTTTACAATACTACAACAGCTTTGGCATGGCTGTGTTTGCTCAATTTTGATATTTATTAATTTTATCGGTGACACAATTAGTGTTTGATAAAAAATGCTAGCTAAGCAGCCAATTTACTCCTATTGCTAAAAAGCTTCTACAAGATTTTCTAAACAAAAGATTGGAATCTTTGCACACAACAAAGCAACTTATGATTGATAATGGTAGATTTCACATCTATAAGTGCATTTAATAAAATCAAACTAAACAGAGATGCCTGGTGTCACAAAAGACCTTATGTTGCTTTTCTAACTTTATTGGAAACTAACGTGAGAATACAAAACTCATTCTGTTCTGATTACTAACAATTTCAGACCTCATTGATCTTAAACGCAAGTGTAGCGGAGGAAATATTGGAGATTTTACGTTTGTTTGAAATTCAAGAATTCAAGAATTCAAGAAGTCTCCCGCTGTGTGTGCTGGTGGTTTTACACCTATTATATCGATAGAAAACAAAGGGAATAAAATTTTCACTATATACTAATTCTGTTTCGTTTAAATTCACAATCGCTTTGCCTTCAATCGTTTCAAAGTTTTCTTTCCTTTTTGCAACTTTTATTCTACAAATGCTCTGCAAAATACCGTGTGTTCGTTTAAACGAAAGTACCATAAATAGATGTTTTCGTTCCTGTCTGTGTGCTATAAATTCAGTCAACATTTATTACGGTTGACTGAAGTTTATAAAAGCCACAAGCAAATACAGCGGTATACGTGATCGCACGTTCTTTCGCGGTTTAACAGAGTTAAAAGTTCATTCAATTCATTGTTAAATTCATTTTGTGATTATAAGAGGAAATTTTAGCCCGGGTTAAAATCGCCTTGAGCTACCCGAGTTGGAATTTTCATCTTGGGTAAACGGGCTAAAATTTCTCATATAATCTCAATCTATTTTCAGCCCGGGCTGAAACTTTTTACAGCGCACGCGCACTATAGATAAGATGGTCTGTGACGCAGACTCAGCTGTGATTGTGAGTTTCAGCCCGGGTTGGAATAGGTCAAATAATTGCATCGCATTTTCACCTCGACCAACCACGAAAAATCTCACCCGCGAAGAGGTATCGTATAGCTTCCACTCCGTTTACAACTTTGTACGTTTTGCACGTTTTGCTTATTTTTAAGTTTTTCTTGGCCTAAACTGGTTGTTGGCCTAAATTAGTTGTCATTAGAAATAATCTTTACTCCTGACGCATCATATAACTGGATGCTGCTTATTAGAAACTTAATTCATTGTTTGAATAAAATTAAGTAACGTGAGCCAGAATCAAGAAGCTCGAAACATGGGCAAAAAAATGATTGCTAAGTTACTCTGTGGTGCATATTGTATCTTAGATGTCATAACAACTACGTGTTGACTAACCGATCCTTTAAACTAAAGCCTAACTTTTACTCCTCTGTTTTCATACAAAGAAAATGTTTTGCTTTGTTTTGGGCTTTACTTTCACAAGGTTTTTACTTTCACATCGATTTTTAAAAGCGCTCATGAATATGGAGTCATTTGAAAACGGATCATTTTTACATCGCACCTTTTCGGTGTGAACAGTCTGGCCTCTTTTAGCATAATAACTAGGGGTCCCCAGCCCCAGTCTCCAGCCCCAGTCCAGTCACATTCCTTAATTTTTCGAAAATAAACTATTGTCCTATTTTTGTCAGAACCATAGCTCCTCCCACTCAGAGTCCCTTAGAAAGGCCCTGGTGCAAACCCGAAATGGAAACTCTTGAAAAGGCTCAAACGATTTATTTTAGTGATCTCTATATTGGTTTCATGTTTTAGCATCATTTTTGAGAGGCTAAAGTAAACATCACTACGTTAACGTTTTCATACGAATAACGTTTTCTACGTTAACGTTTTCATACGAATAACGTTTTCTACGTTAACGTTAACGTTAACGTTTTCATACGTTTTCATTTGAACACGGACCTGCTTGAACAAGATACCTGCACGAAACGAATACAGCATTAAGAATTATTGTTAAAAATGAGTAAAACCGACTGAAAGAAACAATATTTTTGAATATTGCGAGTTTGGTGTGAAAGCGGCATGAAAACGTTCTATATTCGAACGTTTTCACCATGTAGTATTTGTTTGAAGCAAGTTTTCAATCGTATTCGTTTCATGCAGTATTCAGCATGAATTCCATGCTGGCATAGTGTCGATGGGAGGCCAATGCGGAATCATTTAAAAATGCATACAAGTGCAAACAAATAACTATCTATTCTATAACTATTTTCGTAACTTTAGAATATTAAATTGTATTGTTATTTTCAGACAAATAACTATCCAGTCTATAACTATTTTCCAAACTTTAGAATGATAAATTGTATTGTTATTTTCAGCCCTGAATCCGTCGTTTTGTAAAATCTGGTCTTGCTATTGGCTAGAAAGATTAAATAGGTCTATTTGGTTTATCTGCCTATCTGTAAATTTAAATTGATCATTTTATTAGGACTGGAATCTTGCAAAAAATGTGATCCAAATGCAGACTGCATTAAAGGAAAATGCAAATGTAAGGATGGATTCATTGGAAATGGAAAGAATTGCAAAAGTATTCACAATTTTTACATTGTTTTTTTATATTTCGTATGTAATACATTTTGGCCATTTCATCATAGCTTTGTTATCACAGCTTTCTAATTTCTTAGTAAAAATGATTTTTCGGCTATTTCATTGTTTTTTGAGCTCGTTCAATTCAATCAGGAACGAACCATGGCAACCATGAATTTGTTTCCTTAATAATATTTCCTTAACAACCATGAATAATATTTTATGCACTTTTGAAAAACTGTAAAAAATTGATTGTTTTCTTCAGAAACAAATTCGCAGGTTTATTAAAAGCTAGATATAAAAGAGGCAGGAGAGGGAATGCACAAATATAAAATTCTGGCAATTATTTTTTGTCGTTTCGGTTGTCTAATTTGGGACCTTAAGCAATGACAACGGCAACGTCAACAAGAACCTCGTATCCTTTTGTTTTTGATGGTTAATTTCTAAAAGATAAACTGGAAGCGTGCAAACGTAAATCCCCGAGGAGATCCTGAAGTTGTCTTAAAGGAATGTACATCGCAACAACTGTATGTTTTCAGTTTTCAACAGAACGTAATGGCCGTTCCCTGTATAACTAGTTGATATTACAAAAGGTGTTGCCTCTTCCCGAATTCTGGAATAGATGAACCTTGTTGATGTGAAAAAAGTATGAATATATGGCTATCCAAGCAAATGGGAAAGGGGTTTTATTTTGGAGATTTAACATTATTAAGATGAAGATTTAACAGACGTTTCAGCTGACGTTGCCGTCATAGCTGCTTTAGCTCACATTTGTGTTAAAGCCAGCGGCACTCGTATGAACGTTTTTGCTATCCATATTCCATTTTTATCTTTACAGCGATAAGTATCAATTGTACAAACCTATTGAATAATTTCAAGAAACTGACATGCTTCGAATTATTTCTGAAAATTCATAAATTAATTTATTAAAAGTTATCATATTATTACTAACATTTATTATATTAATGTCATATAATATTTTACAGTCCATCCTTGCTTACAATGTCATAATAATGCTTCATGCAATGGTGAAAAATGCGTCTGTGATTCCGGTTTTATCGGTGATGGCATTAAGTGCACACGTAAGTAAACTAACAACTTATACAAGGTGTCTCAAAAAAACTGTTCCCCGTTTTACCAGGAATAACCAAAAAACAACACAGTGATTGGGCCCTAGCATAGTATAAGTTGATTTCCCAGTTCACAACTTCACGAACGTTGCAATTCCCTATAAAATTAGATATTAAATTACCAAGTTATTGGCAAAAAGCAAATAGAGCCTAAAATCGAATTTTAACAGAAGAAACGACGACTTTAGGTTGATGTGAAATAGAAGTTTTTATTTCCAGACGATTTCCAGCAGGACAATAGAGCTCGTTTACACCTGCCTCAAGCTGTTTCTGACTTGGAAATGGCGAAAGATCTTGCTCAATTTCAGTGAGTTTCTGTTTGTTTTCTGCTAATAACTCATTCATTTTTTAACGGAGTTTTGTGGAGATTGGACCAAACGATAAGGTAATATGATTTTATCAAACAGAAGTAAGACCACTGCATAAACTTTCTGCTATTTTTAAACAAACGGGAAGCACTTTTTGGGGACACCCTGTACTTGTGTAGGCATTTTTTCTACTTGGTTTTTTGTTGGCTTAACCTTGGTATACCATGCAAGACTATAATGGAGCATAACTATGAAACATCAGAGTTCAGCTAGTCTTTTGTTTTTATTGATTTTTATCTTGTTGCTTTATAACACTAAAAGAGATATCTTGATTACTATTTCACCGATAAAGATACTTTTCAACAAACGTTTGCTGGAATAGAATCGTCAGTGTCCCTTGCACAGACTTTTTCAGAACAAGGGAACTTAATTTGTTGATTTGAATTGCGTTTTTTAATCGTCGTAGGGCAGACAACTTGCAAGAAATGTCATTTAAATGCAGACTGCATTAAAGCAAAATGCAAATGTAAAGATGGATTCGTTGGCGATGGAAAACACTGCAAAGGTACTTACTATTTTTTTGCGTTGTTGTCTCTATTTTCTATGCCACAAGCGAAGAAAATTTTCAAGTGCACAAGTAAACTTTTATTTTTTACTCTAGTATATGATAATTTTACATCATAATATTTTTTACTTTTTACTCTAGTATATGATATTTTTACATCATAATATTGTTTACTTTTTACTCTAGTATATGATATTTTTACATCATAATATTAATTATTTTTTACTCTAGTATATAATATTTTTACATCATAATATTTTTTATTTTTTACTCTAGTATATGATATTTTTACATCATAATAATAGCATCAGTGACCATATAAAACGATAGGAACATTCAAAAACACAATTTATTGATTTCTTATAATAATTTTATACTATGCATCAAATCCAGTTCCCTCTTAAAAATACAATATTGCACCATTATTAAAGCGTTCCTGAAATATTTGACATTGCTACAATTAATATAGCCTTTTGTGTACATGGTATTGCAAAAGCCACACCTTTCTCAAAAACATCTTTAAAGTGTGTTTCAGGTCAAATGTTCAACTCCTGCATATTTTTGTGTACTTACCGTAAGTAATTTCTGAGATACCAAAAACGTTTTACCAAATCTCAGCATGGTGGTTTTAATAAAGATTGCTCTTCTAGCTAAAAGTTTATTATGTTATTTTTACATAATATTTTACAGTCCGCTCTTGCCTACAATGTCATGACAATGCCTCGTGTGATCATGGAGTATGCGTCTGTGATTTTGGATTTCTTGGTGATGGCATTCAGTGCACACGTAAGTCAACCTGTGTTTTAACTTTTTTTGCCTTCACTCATAAAATACTTTAGGTTTGTGGCAGAGAAATGATAGATGCTGGTTTGCTTCAACTATTCCAGAATTTTATCCGTAGCACTGTAAACGCGATAGCAAACCTATACGGACTACTGTGGTGGGTACGCCATACTTATTATGCTTGTAGAAGTTTATTTTGGTGTGATTAATATGCCGTACAGGGGCTGCTTATTATTCTGGTAGGAGTGAGTTGTTATGCTAGTGTGGTATATTCTCATTCTTCTCTGTGTCCTTGTACCCAAGGTTGTTGCTGTTAATCTCTTGTATCCATGTGCCATGCAACAACAATGAACTCCTCCCCAACGAAATTCTCGTTCTTCCCTGTAATACACATAAGCACTTTTCAGTCAATTTTTTTACCTCTAAATTTTCTCTGCTCTTCGACAGCCTCTTGTGAAAATAAAGATTGCGGTTTCAAACGACAATGCGATTTATCACTATAATGAATAGATTTCACCTCCGACGCAGCCAAGCAAATCATCACAAACAAAATCATGCAGTTTTTCTGTCTTTTTTGTTTTGATTTGATTAATTACACTCAAGAGTGTGAAATCTATTCTTTCAAATAGCATTGTCATGTTCAAAACCGCAATGTCATGTTTTACAAACTTCCACCCTGTTGTCGTGATGATAATCCTTTTGACTTTTTTGTTTTAACAATTTTATTTTCATTTTATGAATCTTGTTTTAATTTGATCGATAATTTTTACTTCTTCAGGGTTTGACGATCATTGCGCAAGATGCAGCCCCGATGCAGACTGCGTTTATGGAGACTGCCTATGCAAACCTGGTTTTCACGGTAACGGCAATGACTGTTGGCGTAATGAAGACTGGACGCTGTAGCAAAGGTTTGCAGTAGCCTTTTGAAAACAGCAGCAGTAGCGATGGATTCTTGTGTGATGCAGAAGATTCCCGTTTCAAACTTGAGAATTCATTTTGCAGCGCCAAAGAATAGATTGTACACCTCTCCGTGCAGCAAAGCAGAGTATTGTCACCCTGAATGGGACGTCGCCCTGAAATGAAACACCTTTGCATTTTCGATAACCTTTTTAATTTGTGAGAGTTGTACGTTATAACTTCAAGCCATATGCACTCTTTGTAATATTAATCGTTTCCAAAACGTAGAGAAGATGAACTGATGTTAAAAAAGAAGTTGTTTCATTTCAGGGTGATGTTCAATTCAAGGTGACGCTGCTCTAGGTAACAAGAAGGATGATCACAAATTTTGGCTCTTTTTTTGTTCAAAATGTATTTTTTAGATTGAAAATTGTATCATCATCTTGAAAAGCTGGTCTGTTTTCGTTTGGTGGTAGTGGTTAAATGTATGTCACCATAAAAATTGTTTCTTAGCTGCAACAAATGTCCGAAAGGCAGGTTTGAATATGAAAATGCATTTTGTACAGCATTTCAAAATGCATTTCAAAATTTCATCTCTTCAAAACAAATAAATAAACGAAACTGCATATGTTTTTACTGCTCTTATTTTCATTTGTTTATGGGTGGCCAAAGGTGTTTCTTGTTTGCTACCATTCACAGTGATAAAGCCTTAGTTAAATCATAATTTATTTGAAACAATATACAATTTTGAGAATTTTGTAGGCATTTTTTGAAACTTTAAATTGCAAGACGAATTACTTTAGTTGTGCAAGATATATTCAGATCGTTTTATTTCATTATGAATTAACGAATATGCTTATAAATTTGCATAATATAAAACCTAATGCAATATAATATAAAGTGCAATTCTTCGAAACAATATTTTTCTAAGTATTGTGTATGTATTTCATATAAATTATTGTGTATTAATTTTATAAATTTGAGAAATCATTATATAAATACTTAAGCCTGACTCACAACCCTTGAATTCAAAGGAAATTTGTTTATATTCGTGGGCTGTGAGTCAAGCTTATCAATTGAATTGTATTGTGATAAAAATGTTACTAAATGTTATGTATGCTCAGTTCAATATAATTTCTTAAATATTAAATATTTCTCTTTTTTGTTAAATGTAGCTTGATTTTAGCACAAACGTGTACAATAACAGTTACGTTTAAAGTTTATAAATATTAAATATAAATATTATAAATATTATATATTATAATTGTTATAAATAAATATTATAATGTATTTGATATAAATATTGTAAATAAAGTATTGTAATATTTTAAAATATTAAATTTTGATTGGTATAAATTGTAGAATAAAGTGTGGATAGCATTCTGTGATTGCATAAATTATAGAATATAATTTAGACCATTATGGAATCAAGATCTTTTCGATCTTTTAGTGCTATCCCTGCCACTCTAGTTTAGGGGTGTGTGTTTTTA
>JAYJMH010029989.1:0-42265 GCA_036873815.1 Phacellophora camtschatica
CTTTGACTGCACTTCGTGCAACCGAAGTTTTGTTACGATTTTCGGAGACCAAAATTTTGCGTTGATGCCTCTTTAAACATTGCATTTGCTAGTATCAAATAGGCTTTGATTTGTGGTGTCTGGAAGTACTGTAGCTTTGATTTTAGAAGAGTTTCATCAATAAAGTCTGATGTGTATCTGTAGAAATAAAACCAAAATAACATGCCTGGTGAAGACCAACGTCGGTGACCCAAATGTTGCTGGCATGATCTACTGTTAGGCCATGTGGAAGATAAAACCTTCAAAACAATATGTAACAACAGATTTACAATTATAAAAAACTTAGAAATTACCACTTGAAAGAATGTTTATAAAATGCTACTTTCATAACATTTCCATTCAAAAATCAAAAAATTCACTTCAAATGCGTAGAGATTAAAATTTACACAGTACCAAAGCAAATTACACAGTACCTATGATCTTTAAGAAAAGCCTATTTGGTTGGAGCCAATAATTTTGAATTCTAATCTACGAGCTAACGCTTATAAAAATCTGGATTGTCTGTAAGCCACATTTGTGAATTGTTGTGACAACGTTAGATGACCATTATTCAGGGTATTTATGGGAAAATAGAGCATAATTAAAAATCTTGGAAATAGATTTAGCTAGAACATGACCATCTGCTTTTAAAAACTCATTATTGATGTTGTCTTCCCCTGCAGCTTTGCCAGATTTCAACTTTTTAACAGCACTTGGTGGAAAGATGAATTCAAGTACTTCATGATATTTTCCTTTCTGTGACTGGCATTGGGAGGTAAGGTTTGAATACGGTTGCTTCTTGATCGTTCTTATTAAGCAGAGTATAAATTTTTGCAAATATTTTATGAAATTTTCTGCCTTTGAGGAAGATCGTCAAAACGTTTAGTTTCATAATCAGATTTAATTTAATTAGATTTAATAATCATATCCCAGAATGTTTTTCATTTCTCACAGTCATTTCTCATATATCATGTTGTTGTATGATATACAATAGCAGCTCTTGGGATCATGGTTTTAAATTGAAACTATAAATAGCGGTATTTCCCCCGTAGGTCACGATTAAAAAGAGATTGCGTCATTCTGGATACAAGTCTCGATAACCTATGAAGCACAACATTCGCAGAATGATCATTAAAACAAATTAATACTGCTGATGAAGTGTAATCACAATCATCACGTATGCACAGTCCAATTAATCACAGATTAAACAAACTGAAGTAAAGTACGCAATTACTAAGTACAAAACCGGCGTATAAAAACCGTCCACTTTTAGGAACCTGCAGGGTGAAATAACTTCATTTATTCTACTCAGAATGAAACATTTATTACTTTAAGACATCACGTTGAAATAAAAAAAAAACAATCTGAGTACTTTCAGTTCACCATTCTCTGAGCTGTTAGGCTGGAATATGATTTTAACTTGGACCTTATCCAATTAGACCAAGACACCACACAAACACCAATAACCCTTCAAAATGAAAAAAGAGTGATCTAGGAAGGTTCACAAACAGTAAGTGTTTGTGTGGTGTTTTTTTGCTCAAAACTGCAAGTGCCGGAGATATCCCGCTGTCTGATATATCCCGCCGATATCTTATTAGGCTGAAATGTGCTTTTATTTAACTTGAACCTTGTCCAATTAAATTTCATAATGAGTCTTTGCTGTATGAATAAACGAATACTTTATTCATGTTCATCAATAACTTACATATCTTTTCCCCATTGCATCACAACTTTTCCAGTTTCTGCATGTAACCACGCCATCGTGTTTTCTTTTATAGAGCCTGGATTGCCCTTTAGTGTATTGTCAGCGTTGAATGTACTGCGATAAAATAGTGCAATTAAGTGCTTACGCCTTCAACAAATAAAATAGTTTACTTAATTGTCAGAAAAAGATGTTACACTTAACAAAACAAAATGTCAATTTGTGCAGTCAACCTCTCAATCTCATTTAACACAAATTCACGGTTAACTCAAACATTTTTGTAGCTATAGGTCGATAGGCCCATTCCTTGAAAGCTTTTAGTGTTGATTTAGCTTCTGTTATATCCAGAACTTGCATATCTCAAACACATTTTCATTCCCCTTTGAGAGTTCGTGCGCGTTTCAAAGCTAGTGCTGTATTTCTAATGGGAATGGTTACTCTTGCCTCTTTCTCTCCCAAAGGACCCAAAATGCATCGAAGTTTAAATGTTTTTTGTACTTATGGGAATTTCAACAAATGTTGAAAATGTGGCTAACCCTGTAACACAATAGAACGACTTGTATTTCCGAAAAGGTCCAAGCAGCGAGAATTCCATTTCCTGCAGTGTAATAAAATGTCTTTTTCAAGGGCAAAATGCATTTCATCTTTTGAATGAAATTAGGCTTTCATATTAGTTTCAAACTTTCAAAAAGCAGAAAAACAACATGCAAAAATGAATTCACTTCAAAAACTCTGGTTGACTAACAAGGTAAAATCAACGCACAAAGAAGCAAAAAGAGTTGTCGAGCTGGCAATAATTTTCAAAGAACGATCAAAAATAGTACTGAAAATAGCAAGAGATTTGCGAACTATGAATACAGAGCAAAACGTAACGTCTATGCTATGTGTAAATTAAGTTATAACAGCAGTTTGTTTAAAACATTTGGAGAACAGGTATATTTTTGCCAAAATCGAACTAAAGCTATACAGAAGTTTTCTGAAACAGCAGCATGGCAAGGATAAAATTTGGTACAGTATCAAAATAACTTGGTTCCCTATCGCTTTTACACTACAAGTTTTACCGGAGCCGAGCCCTTATTTTTGGTACGCGTACCATTTTACCAGTGCTGGGACTACTTCGCCATTGTGCCAACACAGATGAAACTTGATACGGCTACCAGTTTTATCCGCGCCGTGCCAAAAACTTTGCAGTGCAAATGGCAAATTAAACACAACTAATGATAAAATATTTTTCTTACTTGCCATCCCAACTACGTCCAGCTCGATGAAACACAACAACAAAACCTTTGTTATCCACAGCAACTCCACTGACTTGTCCAAATTTATTTCCATTCCCCCAATCAGTGGTAATCGTAAAAGGAGAGTTCCCTTTAGCTGTAGTTCGCTGCTTGACTACGAAAGATAAACATATTTCCCATCATAACAAATTAAACTACGCAAATTGAAAAAACCTAATACCCCTTTTTTATAAAATGGTTGTGATTATAAAAGTTCGGAGATCGCGATGCTATGTCGTAAAGTGGGGGCAAAAATGACTGAATTTTGTATAGCAAACGATATCGTATCGATCAAATTAAGAAAATTCTGCAAAGAATCATCTTTTTCGATTCAAAGATGCATTTTGTAGACAATAATTTCACTTAATATTGGAGGGTGAAATATCTGTTTAAAACTTAATAATTTTGCGTAAAATCATCCAATTCACACATAGGTTCCGTTACAAAGTACCGAATTGACTTCATATCGGATTGTTTTAACATTGGATCACCTTCATACCGATGTTCTTTCATATCAATATTGCTCCGATGCGTTTTGACGTCACGTTATCTTTTAGAAATATTAAGAGTAACGTTCTCAGAAATCTTGGGAAACTATTTCATCGTCGTTTAAACAGGGATAACGAAATATTAAATTATAAATGTAAAGCTACATAAACATCGAAGCAGAAATTAAACAATATTTAATTAAGAAATTACCCGTTATCAAGTTTAAACAGCGAGTTTAAGATCGAAAGGATAACGTATTTTGCAAGAATCAGGTAGCCTCTTTCCAGAGACTTAAAATCCCTAAAAATATGGGCAAAAACAAACAATTTATCATGTATCTTTAAGGTAAAGTACTTTTACTTCCCACGAAAGATACATAATATTCTTAATTAAAACGAAGCTTCTAAAATAGACCTTAGCAATAATAAGTTAATTGTTCAGCGATGTTTCGATGTCTTCCTAACATCATTTTCAAGCTAATCTTGTTGAAAACAAATGGATGGTACAAACAATAGGATATGATTCAAAAAACGTACAACAATAAAAAACCAATTTCTTTAGGATGGAGTTCCACTGCATTTGGATCATTGCGAAAAGGCTCTCTCAACAGTTTCAGCTAAATATTTCATGGCACAAATTGTTGATTATTTGTTTTGAAAACTAGAGTGATTTAATATATTAAAGTTTAACACATAGTGCCAGTGAATGCACAGCAACAAGGCAGACTTTATAACAATAGTGAAATCGACACGCCAATTTCAAAGCGATTAGCCGTTCAAGACAAAGCGATTGCTTTGTTTGTTTTGATTTTTTGCTTGAGAGAATTCGTTTTGTCTTCGATTGCTAATTGCTTAGAAATTGGCGTGTCGATTTCACTATTGTAACAAAATATGCTCTTGTTATACACAGTACCAAATTTTTTCCCACTCGACCCCGAACACTTAGCTACTGATTACGCTATACACCGCAGATCCATTACAACAGACTGTTTACTCAAATGTCAGAACTTCAAATTTTAGAATTTAAGACTTTGAAGTTCAATCAGTTCAGTTTGAAGTTCAAAAAACCTTGCCGTGAGTGTACACGATTTCTCGTTATAGTTTCACTTCGTTGATAACGAGTTATAGTTTTACTGAAAACGTTTATGTCCATATCTGGACATTAATAAGAAACCTTAAAACTGTACCCACAAAATAGGTCACGCGCGAGCAGGAAATCTTTTACAGAGAATGATGTAAAGTAGAAGTAATGTCTCGTCTTTCAAAAAAGTAAATAAGAAGAACACAGACAAACAGAAACAAACAAAAAAGAAAGCGTTTCACGACGTTTGTTTGTTAAGTATTACACGCATAATCTCGCAACAAAATACACCAATAAAGCTAATATCAAAACTATTTTTGCAAGGTACAAGCAAAATTCCCCTGTTATCCTTCCTGAGGACAATGAGTGTTATAAATAAAAATAAAACATCCTTAAATAAATGCTATTCTCAAGCTATTTCAAGCAGCAATGTTTGGTGAATGAAGATATTTATTAAAAGTAGTTAGTAAGTCAAAATGTGGTCTTCAAGGCATCATCCTATACCAAAGAATGTCAAATTTCTCAGCCAGAGTTACCTTGAAAAACAAAGAGAAATTCCCATCTTAATATGAAAAGAAAAGTATAAAAACACTGGAAGCATGGTCAAGCAATTCAGAGACTGAAGATAAACATCACACAAGGCCTTCAATGATGGGACAGGATCAATTGCTTGTGATCGATCAAGTAAAGCCACGAGAGTAATTACTTACTCGCGCAATAGTTAATTTTCCTTATTTTGAGAGCAAAGTAAGACAATCGCACCTGCTCCCCTGCCTTTCGATTGAAATGAAATTATGCTTCCCATGTTTAAAAATCCATTAAAAAACACGACGAGAAAGCCTCATTACAGATTGAGGGCAAACGGTATTCAAATACGTCATGGCAAGTGAAAGCAAAGTATGTAAAGTTGACTTTAACAAGTTTCTAAGTGGAAAAAAGCTAGCATAATAACAGAATAAATAAAACAGTACAAGTTTTCGTCGTATTATTTCTCATAAAAGATTTATGAGTATATTGTTCTAAAGCTTTAGCTATATGGAATCGAAGTAATCGCACGAAGTAAGTGAAAGCAAAAAATGCGTGTTTTCGTCAAGTTTTGACCTTAAAAAGCCAGATTACACCCACATAGTACAAACATTTTTGAACAAAGGAGTAGAGTACTGTGAGAACTCTCTGAGAAAGCATTAAAAAGCTGCTAACGATTTTCAAAAACGTGTCATTAAATGCGTCTTTATGCCATGCATAAAAGTCGTAATTTAATCAGCGATTTGTGGTTAGAGTGGCTAGTGTCTAATACGCGATTGCAAGAAATAAAATTTAATCAGTGATTCGTGGTTAGAGTGACTGATGTTTAATACGCGATTGCAAGAAATAAAATATAATCAGTGATTTGTGGTTAGAGTGGATAGTGTTTAATACGCGAGTGGAAGAAATAAAATTATTTTACAATATAAAAAACTTAAGTAGCCTTGAATACAAAGTCGCTAAACGTATCGGGCCTGGCCCTTCATCAGTACTGCCTTATGTGAAAATGTAAGTTGTGTAATGTTGATTTCTTAATAGATCAAATAAAGGTTTCAATTTTACTAAGTTACCAGCCTTCTTGCTCTAGAAACAAGACTCAATATAGATGTACAGAGCGTCCCGAAAAGAACACTTTTGATAGAGTCTGTTGGTGACATTACTGTTCAAGTATGTCAAATATATATCTATGAAGATGATAATCTGGAATAGCCAACGAGCAGTTTATTACCCTGTATGCTCATATTGAGCATTGAGAAAAGTTTCCCAAACAACAGATCTAACATCACGCACGACCACAGATAAATGCAGAACAGACTATGGAGTACTCGACCAGTTCTTGGCAAAAAAGTGAATTGCAGACTTTATTTTTATTTCAAAATTAAAAGATTAGAAAGTTTTAACAATGTGCAATGCGCGTGCAATTTCACTCGTTGGTTAAAAATTCCCTCGATTATAACATAATGAAAAAGGATGCAAGGAAACCTAGCGTAGTAACAAAGAATTTAGAGGATGCAAGAAAACCTAGAGTAGTAACAAAGAATTAATTTTTTTAAATATTTGCAATATTTCTAAAATTGGAAAAAAGGAAAAAGGTCTGTCAAGAACATTTTTGTTCTGCTTCATGTATTTGCTACCCGTTCAGTATTGACGCTCATACTGTTTCTGCGTGAGAAGGCAAATCTAGGGTTTCAAGATAAATATTTCAACAATCAATGTATCAACTTTGGTATGTAAGAGGTATCAGAGTTTAACTTAGCAATCCAAAGTTACTGTTAAACTAATATGGCCCATATTTATGCAATTTGGTCAATACTGGCCTCGATCAAATGGACACTCAGTATTAATTAGAAACATATACAATACATATATGACTATGTTTCTTTGAATACTAACCAGAACCCAGCTTATCAGACCCATCAGGAAATTTCATGTTATCATCAAGTCTTCCATATTCGCACATACCAGGAGGTTCCGTGGAAAATTTGCTTGCATCATAAAAAAACATGATGTAGAAATTGCACATCTCGTCATTCATAGTTGCCCTGCGTAAATATAAAAATCAAATAAAACAGTTTTCTTGAATAAACTATTCGAAAAATGTTATAAAAGGTTTCATGCGAAATTTCATAAGAGATTGCAGGTGAAATTTTCAAATTTCTGTTTTACCAGAAATAAACTGAGCAATCTTTAATATTATTTTAAGAAATTTAAGGCAACAAAATATGAAAAATACTTTGATATTGTAAATTAGAATATTAAATTTAATTAAAATGCTTCTTATTGAAAAAAGTAAGTTTTTTGCTGGAGACATTTGTTTACTTAGAGAAATGACGAAATCGTCAAATTCTGTGTTGAAAATAAGACTTAATTTTATCATATTTCAATTTCTTACAAGTGGGCTCTTACCATAGATATAACAAAAATACAATATAAATGTATTTAAAACAAAAATACCAAATACATTTATATGACAAGAACTGTAGCCCAGCTTAAACTCTTTCACTTGTGGATGAACATCGATAAACCATTGATATATACAGAGTGTCCCGAAACAATGGTATGACAGAAAGTTTACACGATGGTCTCACTTCTATTTGGTAAAATCACATAACCTAATAAATATCTTAACGTTTGGTCCAATCAACAAAAAAATCCGTCAAAAAGTTACCGAGTTATTAGCAGAAAACAAAAAGCAAGTGAAATTGTATAATGATTTTATTATTTAATCATTAAGATTAATTTCACATCTCTTTGACAGCCCGCTGCATTGCTTTACAAGGTTGCCAACTTGGCTTTTTTTAAGCCAAATTTTATGATTTTTGCAGTTTTGAGAAAAGGCTTCAAAAGATCTATTTGGCTTATTCTGAGCCTTTCTTCTTCCATTCTGTCAACAATTTTCGTTCTTAATTGGGATAATACGCCAATTAAATTTTCATAATATCCTTACCTGATGCAACAAAATGTTATAGGTGGATCATGTGATACAACAGAAAGCAATGTAATTTTCAAAATTCCATTAATCTGCCCTCTTTACTTTCTAAGTTACTTTAAGGGCCTGATGGTGAAAATTGAATCATTGGCTTATTTTTACTTATTCGATTTAAGCTTTTCCTTGGTTTGCCTTACAAATTAACTAACTTAACAAACCCATTATTTATAGATGAGAAATATCATAAAAGCCTTACAACCTCAGTAACGCCGTTTTCAACAGAAATAAGCCAAATGCTGTTTTCCATGGTCTAGATACAATATCGTTTAGATGTCGCGAAATTTGGAATAATATTCCATTGGAACTCCGGCAAGAAAAAAAGCGATTAAAAACCAAAATCAAACAAATCGCTTCTTTTGCTTGTTGTTGCAGAGGATATGTAGACCATAGATAATCAATGTTAGTTATATTTAATAAAAAAAAATGTATATCCTTCATATCGTTATTAATTAATTAAATATATGTATGTAAAAAGTTAGTTCCAATTAGCTATGCAATATAGCTATTCATCAACTAACTGTAAAAAGAGAACTAAAATGAAAATCACGCATTAGTATGCGCCTGGCAACATTGCTGCTTTATAAAAACTGACATAGAATTTGACTGTTTGTTGGCAACAAAATTGGGCATAAAATGATTTTAAATAGATCTTACCCGATTCTCGTTAATACATCCTTTTTCATGGAATTGTAGCTGCATCTCGCTGCCTAAAATTTAATAATTAATAAAAGAAAGATGTAAAAATAAAGTCATTATTACAATAGAAATTTTTATAAAGCAATAATAACTCAATGAAACTTTCTAACTCATTTCAAATGTGTTCTAAATACCGCGCAAAGCATGGAAGCAAAAATACATTTTCCTCGACTGTATGTCTTGTTACTCTATCATGATTGAAGAAATTCTAAATTTCAAGCTGGTGCTGAACATTACCCAAAGTTATTCAATATTTTATACAAAAAAATAAAGTAAGAATGAAAAAAATTAAGTCAAACTACCGGGTGCGCCAAACAACCAAAATCGTGTACTTCACGGACTACAATGATCACAGTTGATATTCAGGTCAAAAGGACTAAACTAGTTAAAAAGATTTTTGGCGATTTTTTCGATGCTTGTGCTTGCATTACAAACAATTTTCCAAAAATTTCAACCTCACTGAAGCTCGAAAACATTGAAAAACATTTATATCATTGAGGTCAATCATTGACTTCATACTTTGAAAAGGCAATGAAAATCCTTTATTCAAACTGCGAAAACTGACGCGTGAAAACTGACAACGCATGAATACTGAAAGATTTTTTTTATTCGAAAGAGACTTTGACATGGTCGCAGGAATCTCTGCATGTGCTCTCAAGCCTGTGCAGTACACGATTCAATCCTGTGTAGTACACGATTTCATTGCAACCTGTGCAGTACACGATTTTTGGTAGCTTGTCAAAGATGTTTCGTTTCGTACCCAGTATTTTAAACACCTTATATTTGAGTCTAACAAGTGTTAAAATATGTACAGCGTTTTTTTTCTAAATCACTTTTAATATAATTGAAACTCACCAAATGGTCTCCTTGTTTAATTAACATCTCTTTACCAATGGAATAAAATGCCTTGAAAAGAGAAAAATACAAATGCAAACACCGAGGGTAGACCAAAAGCAAATATCCATTTAAAAAAACTTCACATCGAAAGGGCCGGAAGAAGATTCTACCCAAGTTGAATTTAAAGATAGTTGTTTTCGAGTCAAATGCTTTTTAATTTTTATTACAATTTAGTAAATTGTGAAAATTTCGTAATAAAAACAGTAATATGAACTTGTGTCATTCCACACAGCCTCTTTGGTAGTTTATAGTTTTTAGTTGATTTATTTTGCTGCTTTAAGGCTATGCTTTTCGTTTAAGCCATGTAAAATACCATGTATTAGGTCATTTTAAATATATACAGCAGAAACTCGAATAGAAATCTACAGTTGTGAGAACACTCAGGCTAAAATTTTGCATTATGTTTTGACAAAATAATCTTCAAAAGAATGAAAGTTTATTGGGGAAAAAATTAGCCTAAATTTCCAATGCGCACACTGTAAAACAGTGTAAAACATCGTCGTTTCTTACGAGTAACACTTTACACAGTAAACGGACAAGTTTAAACTATAAAATCTATGAGTTTTCAGTGTTTTAAAGGATAAATAGGCTTTAATTTCAAATACGCACATTGTAAAATAGTGTAAAATACCGTTGTTTCTTAAATGCAACACTTTGTAGAGTGAACGGACGAGTTTAAACCTTAGAATCTATGAGTTTTCTGTGTTTTAAGGTTCAATTTTGAAATTTCTACAGTTATCCTTCCTCATCCTTCCTCTACCCCCCCCCCCCCCAGTTATGTTTTTCAAGTGTGTCAAATGTGAACCCTCAAACAGCACCATAATAAACAGCATATTCATGCGGATTTTCACTGTAATTGAACGTGTGTGTAATAATAAAAAAGTTCGCAAAATTCTGCAATAATACCTGTGGTCTCATTGGGTTTTCTTTTCGTATCAGTTCCCAATTATGATCACGAATCCGATAGCCAGACACAACGGTTGCTGTGATAAAATATTAACTCATTGATAGAAAAAATAATGACCAAAATTGATTTTCGAAAACAATGATTTAATAAAGATATGGAAATGTTTTGGCAAGAAATAACAAATTCAAGATAAATTCGCTTATCAATAAGACAACAGCAAACTTGCAGAAATTACCAGAAAAAATTCCAAATTAACATTTGTCCTTGGCCAATCAATAAATTTACCATTTCTCTTTAACAAGACTGTATTAGGATACTTTTGAGGCTACGTGTAGGCTAGACTGTATGACCTAATTCTAAACAGAACTTCAGACCTTCAGAAAATAAATAGCGGGTGGACCAATAAAATGTTCCGCTGTTTGTTGTTCTATTCTGCAAATTCTGCTTCTTAGTAGGCCATAAAAATAACGCAGAAAGATGCTCGAAAGATTGACTTAGATTTAGAGACATGATTAAACCTTCCGCGATGATTCTAAGGCACCCAAATAATAAAAATAAAAATAGCTATTTCTTTATATTTCGAAGTGAATTGAAAATATTTATAAGTCAATTCCATGAATTAAATTCTACCACATGAAGTCGCTCAGACAGAAGTGAAGTGTAAAATGCTAATTCAAAACAAAGAATAAAATGTTTGATTGGCCATTTACACTTCACATCTTTCTGATCGACTTCACGATGTAATTCATGGAATAGACTTAATCCAGAAATGTTTTCTGGATTAAGTAAAAAATTCTAATAAACAAAATTAGAGATTCTATCTGAAATGTTTCTTTCCTTTGATCACATTGGTAAATTTCTCATATTTTTAATAGCTGAAAATACATACACAAATGATGAGCATGAACTCGTGCTGCAAAAGGATGCAAAACTGCTTTCCCATCGTATCTACAGCCTACATCAAGATGCCACACTGCAAGTAAAATGAAAGCAAATATTTCAATAAAACTATAGAAGATACAAATTCATGTATACATAAAAACACTCATTCAGCTGCATACTAATATGAGCATTCCTTTTGCGATCAAACAATCAGGAATCCACTAAAAATCATTCCAATGCATAGAATTGTTTTCTAAAGAAACAAAGCAGAAATTTAAAACAATTTAATGGCGATTGTTTTGATTTGCAAAGGAATAGCCTGAATTTAAGAATGTTCCATTTTCGATTAATTTATGCAAGCACGGTCTTGCAATCTTGGCAAGGTATGAATTTTTGTATTAAACACAAAATACCACCGAGTGGGCCAGGGTGGGCCCAGAAAAGTTGGATGGGGGTGTCACAAAAAATTGCCGAGCAGAATGAGTATAAATGCTCACGTCATTTGATCTGAGAACAATTCCTTGTAATGTAAACAGGCACAGTTCAACTCCGGAACCACTTCACACAACGGCTGCGAGACACCGGTATAATTATACTCCCTGACCGTAATGGTCTGTAAGTTCGAACCTCAAAACTTCGAATCAACAGTCAGACACGTCCAGCATAATAAAACTACCTAAAATAAAATATTCTTGTTTCCAGAAAAGTGATGTGATTTGCATTCGCTCTCAAAAGATTTCACGCAATTGAGCTCATTGAACCAAATCGCAACAAACAGAGAAGCAAGCTTCTTGAAATAGTTTAACTTTGGGAATAATTTAGGATTCCTGATTGCTTGATCATGCAAAATCTTTTCAAACGAATTGTAAATGTTTTGTTTTCCAGTTGCATAACAGCTGTGTTTTACAAAACTTGCTGATGCTGGCAAGCTAACAAATGAATCATTAAAAAAACAAGTCAAATATCAGGGAGTAGGGATATCGCTATTATATTAAGTAATTGTCTGAAAACAAATCAATGTAATTTACATGCCTTGAGTTAACCGCGTTCCCTGGGATATTTTTCAAACATGAAATACCCCTAGTCTGAGACATCAAAGCAACAGAATAACAATTCCGTCATTCAAATCCCACATTCGCTATTATTTTTCGCTGTTAAAATTCCGTTCTGTTTTTTCGAATCTGTTGCGAGTCCATAGTGTTTCGTACGAGCCCATTAAAACGGAGAATAGCGAGGTAGCTACCCGCGAGTATCTCCTTTCTAAATATCCCTGCACACAAGGCTGGCTTTAGGCGGTGGAGTTGGGGAGGAGCGATACTGGGACCGTGGAACAAGTCTAGGTTGGCTTCTATTTGACTAAAATGAGAAAGTTAATACTTCATGTAGGAACACGTAAAATTCTAAATGGCGTACTTACTTTCCTTATGTGCGGGAATAGCTTCCATACCACCTACTGCTAGTATGAAGATGCCAGCATGCAGTCGCAAGCTATATAAATAATTAAAATAACAATTTACGGAATTGATAGCCAGTTGACAGGGCTTTGCATCATTTCTCAGTTATTTTCCAAGTGCAAAAGAGTGCCAATTTGAAAAATCATTATTATCACAATTTAGAATCTTTTTGTAATTTAAATGCATTTCTGCTTTTAATATTCCGCAAATATATCTTATAAACAATCAGATACTACTGGGAAAAACAAGGGCGATTCGCAAAAACGATTTCGGTTTCGAACGTGACAGTATAAACAGAGAAAGCGATGATGATTAGCTTGGCTGTGTTGAAGGTGTGGAATCTATTATTTTGGGTGACAAATCATATTGTTTTGTTCATAACTGAATACTTTGTTTACAGAATTCTCTTCAGTCTACGCTAGAGTTAGCGCCATGCTTCTTCCTAATTCCAACCTGTGACAGCAATAATCTCAACACTTTTCCCAATAAATTGGTTTGTTGATATTAATCATTTGAGAATTGAGATAGTATATAACATTTCAAGTCCAAATTTGCCTCCCACTGAAAATAAGAGGTTTTAATTTTGGTCTAGGCTCTTAAAGTTTGTGTCCCTGTGTTCTTTCATGATCTGTGTAGTGACAAAAACAGGAAAACAAACTACAACAGATCACAAAAAAAATAGGAAAACCAACTACCTGCAAAAAACCAAGAATAAAAATAACAAAATAATAAGATAGAAATCAAACAAAGGTGTCCGCCATAATCTATGCTTTAGCGTTGCTTCTGAATATACTGTCTCCTAAATACTCCATAAATTGAAATTAAAATAAAGCTGACCAACTTACTTTTTGTCATTCGTTGTTATGGCAACACCAGAAGAATCCGTCAAGGCAGGGTTTGCTGCTCAAAAAATTCAATTCAATGAGCTAATCTTTCAGTTATTTTCACCAATAGAATTACTACATAGCTCTTCGAAATTATATTTATAAATACACAGGGTAGAACAACAAATGTTCGGCTGTTACAAAAATTATCTAAATTATAATGTCTTTGTAAAAATATATCATAGTTATTAATAACTAAGAACGGATTTTCTAATAACTATGAATATATCAATGCCCAAAATTGATTTTAGAAGAAATACATTACACTACAGAATAATGACTTCAAAGACTTGATTTTAAGGCATAGGTTTTTAAAAAGTATTGTAATTACTGTGCAGAAGATTATTTTCGGAAGCTATGGTAATTTAAATATCTGTTAAATAGCTTTTATTTTATAGCTATCAAAACGCTTAAATTTTACAGGGTGTCCCAAAAAAATGTAACAGGTTTGATCGACGCTAGTGATAAAAGGTTTTCTTAAATTTATCCAAAATATTCTTCAAAGTATTCCTCAATAGCCAATTTGAAAATTAATACCTTATTTGTTGATATCGGTGCATGGAGAGAGAAAATATTGATTTTGAAAGCTCAAATTTGCCTTCACCAAAAAACTCGCTTCTAGCCTTGATCAAATCTGTTACCCTTTTATGGTACACCCTGTACACATAGGTAAGGTGTGGCGTGAATTAAAATAAGAAAGTAAGGAGAATAAAACAAACGGAGACTGAAACTGAGAATAAAACAAACGGAGGGAAAATTCACAGTTCTCAGCTCCTTTTCGTTCGTTTCTTTTTCTTAGTTTCTATTTCCTTTTCTCAAATTAGAAAGAAATAGACTTGGGGCAAGTACTTGGGGCAAGTTATCATGACTGAATGCCTTTAAAAACAACGTACCAACAAACTGGTCCACTTTCCCGTAGTGAACTTGAAGTACCAATGACTTGACATTCGTTGATGGCCCAACTTTGAATCCAACACCTACAACGTAAAAATGGAAGTACAATCTTCAGCAAATACTTTCAAACCTTTGTTCTGTCTTTCACAAGTTCGTCAACATATTATTGCCACAGAAACGGCTTTTGATGGCTCAAAGAAAATAAAATACAAATAAAATATGTTTCCAGTATTTAAACTTGTAACGAATAATACAAATAGGAATCCTTGAGAAATCTTCATTAAATAACCATCAAGCTGAAATTACAGATATATTAAAACATGTACAGAACAAATTTTCAAGCTGATGAAAAAGTTGCAGGCAAAAGACTATTTTGCCGTGGAGCACTAATATTTCGCATGAAGGTGTGCCAGCCGCTTGTTTCACTTTCTCAACAAATTGCAAACATATAAATCGTTAGAATTAATAATAGAAAATCAAAGTTGGTGGTTTATTCCTTTTGGATAAAACATGGATCAATTTCTCCATGCAAAGGATAGACGTTGCTCGTTTCGTTTTTTCCTAGGTAAAATAAAAGCGAAAGACTTCAAAGAATACAGCTAAGGTTTTTGTGGACTTGCTCAAGTCTTCGCGAAACGTTTTTCTTCCTCTTATGTTTTTTTTCTCTCGTTTTTTTCCTTTCATTCTTTTTACATCTAATTTTTTTCTCTCATTTCTTTATGTTTGAATTTTTTTAATTTTGAAATGTTCGAATTCTTTTAATGATGGACTTAAACATGTCCAAGCTTTTTATCAGGCTCATACCAATATAGCTAAGGTTTTCAAAGACCAAATGTACTTTGCATGTTTCACATTAAATCGACTAAGCTGTTACATATACGTTTTTGCTTCTTTCGTAGCAAGCCGATCATTTCCTATCGTTTGGTAATTAATATATATTTTCATAATAAATCTCCCCATAAACTTGGCATAAGCGTTTGCTATAATGTGCTGCCCATCAAAGACTGAAAAGTTTCTTTACACTTTCACCCCAAAAGAACCCTTACCTTGGTCGATCTCCCGAACCATAAACGCCATAAACAACCATAAGAACCATAAACAAACATATTCAGCAAGGGAATGTTTTATTAAGCAAATGATTCATCATAAAACATAACAGTGTGATTTATAAATCCAAAGATTAAATTTTACACTTTTTAACGCAGCCAAGCAAATTACAATAACCAATTACAATAACCTATCACAATTTATTTTGATCAGGCTGAGTGCAATTTCGAGTGTGGAATCTCTTATTTCCAATCGTAGACCTCAATCTTTTGTTTTTTAAAATCTGCACAGAACAGAAAATTCTCTAAAACGCAAATTAATATTAAGAGCAAAAATCAATTCCATAAATTTTTAATTTTCGCTTATGAAAATGGTAAATAAAGAAACAAAAAACAACGTTTTCATAATTAAATTGATTCTAACATGCAAATAATAGCTTGACATGTTTGTACAGTCTGTTAACTTTCTTTAAGCACCACATTTCAATAAATTTCCTCATCGACCATAGTCTATTAACTTTTCAAAAAGAGGCCATACAATCTTCCATATAAACCGTATATTAACTTTCTCTAAGCACCACATTTCAATAACTTTCCTCATCGACCATAGTCTATTAACTTTTCAAAAAGAGGCCATACAATCTTCCATATAAACCGTATATTAATTTTGTTAACGTACACCGCAATAAAAAGCTACACCCAAAAGCTCATTGTTCCTAATGCACAAAAAATAAACAATGCTAGAATCGATTTTGATGATTGCGACAGTGGCTGCTTTTGGAAACATGGGACTTTTACGAACTATCTGGAGTAAAGTGCAAACTGGAAAAGCCCAGAAACCTGTCTTTGTTAAAATTAAACTTTGATTCAAGTCATAATAATAATAATGCTAAATTCATAAAGCGCGAAAATACTAATATTACTGTGTCGCGCTTTACAGTATCTACCTAAATTACTATTTATAACTCGAAAATAAAATAAAATGAAATATACGTTAAAAATTACATTTTCACAAAGATCGAAAGATATATAACTACGCACAATCCTATTCCCTATCTTAACTAATAATAGGCTAGTTCTTAGTATCTTGATTCTTAGTATCTTGGTTCTGGTCATTGGTAAAAATAGTCCCCTTTTATCATGAGATCTTAGCACTCTGTAGCTTTTGTGAATATTTAACAGATCCACGAGAAGTACGTTCAAACATTAATACGTCAACAAATCAATTTTGAAAGCTATTCTTCGTTTTACTGGCAACAAATGCAGAGACTTTAGTAGAGGATTCAAATGATCATATTTGTGGTCTCCCGTCACAACTCGTGCAGCACAATTTTAAATTTTTTGTAATTTATTCACAAGTTTTTTCGCACATCTATACAGTAATGCATTACAATAATCAAGGATAGATGAAACAAATGAATGAATTAGTATGAAAATAAAATATTTCCGTTGCAATATGAAAGCAGACACTTCCGAAAACAGATACTTCCGTTGCAATATGAAATTAAACCATTACAAGATAGTTACTGCACTTTGAATTGTATTCAACCTTGAGTTCCTTGAACGGTTTCTGGGAACAATGTTTCCAGGTTCAAATGTTACCAGGTTCCGATAATTTTTTCCGGTTCCGATTCGTTTTGAGGAAATATTTCGCTTAGAAAAGAGGGTGATTTCATAGACGAAGACGGATCTATTGTGTAATTACACGCCTCTGAATTCACCACCCTTAGTCTTGTTCTGCAGACAAGATACTGGATAGATCTAATGTCAAAATACGTTAAAGATCTACGCTCACCTTTGGGCAGCTTAAGAGGTGGGGCATTCTTTCCCCAGGCATAAAGTATGTGCTGAGGACCATACTTGCATACTGGGTGCATCTCACCACATTTCCTGTTACAAAAAAATCAATACTAATTAGAGATGCACACATTTTAGTTTTCCATAAATGGTATGCACCCTTCCTATATAAACACCTATAAAGATTTTATTTTTTTATAGTTTATGTTCATAATTTCATTCCGGAATACCTTTTGTTGAAGAGCTTACCCACTGTGACAATAAACAAAAATACTAGGATTTAGAAAGAACTTATTAGCAAAGGAATATTAGGGAGTTAATAAAGAAGTGTACAGCGGCTGCACAAATATATCAAATTATTTTTAAACTTTCTTGCATACACTCGTCAATGGCTCGTCGTTGGAAATTGGGGCTTTTTTCCACACACAGAAAATGACAAAAATGTTCGAAGTTCCTAAGGGAAGCATGTCCCTTTCCAGATTTTTAGTGAGTTTTATTTGTTATTTTTCATGTTTTCATTTTAAAATTAATTTTTCAAAAAAATAAACTCTTGTTTTTTGGCACGAAGTTCATTCAATTGATGACTTACAGAAGAATTAACGATATCTTAATTTTCCAATAGTTTGATATGAAATGAATTTCCCAAACTTTTCCATGCTTTTGAAGAACAAAATTGCACATAAACACTAATACGAGAGCTTTAGTTAATACAAGTGTGAATTTGTTTTTAAAGAGTGAAAAATCGCACCACAACGTTTCCTAAAAACAATTTATAACATTTATCAACTTTCAAAACTGTAAAAAGGAGTTTTCGCAGGCAATTTCTTTCAATTAAAAAATTTCTTTTGTTTAGTAAAGGGATTAAATAGCTCCTTTTGTCTTGTTAAGATTAAGAAATACAAAAATTTGGTTGAGGCGGGTAAATAGATTTTGCAGGTATAAATATTTTTATCACCTATCAGAGAAAAAACCTGCAAACCAAGAAAGTTAATGACGGAGCTCATGTCTTTGTTTCTAAAAACTTAGTTTCGTTGTCATTAACAACATTTTTTGCAACACTATAGCTTTATTGCCATTTGGTTTGGACAAGGTTCTTGAAAATTTGTGGCAGATATATATTATTATATATATAATATGTAGCGGGTGTACCAAAAAATGTGTCGCTGCTTGATAAAATTATTGATGAAAGTACAACAGCAAGCAACCAAAGCGTTCATTTCCGTATCTCAGAGAAAAACAATTTTTCAAACAGAAAATTAATTGTTTGAAGGTAGTCCTCAAAAGCATAACATAAACATTTTCACGACAAGACACGCAAAAAACCTTCGATATTATGCAGAGAGCTGTGGTTTTTGCTTTGACACGATTTTGAGCTTTCGATTTCCATATCTTGTAGCAAATTTTGAATTCAACGCCTTTATTTATTACTGTTGTAGTTTTCTTCGTATTTTTAATAAAACGGTCAGTCTTTTGAGACACCCAATCTATGTTTGATTTCCTCTTTTGCTCAATGTTAACCATTAACTAGAACTGTTTAAAAAACACCCAACCTCGTTCCCAGGGCTATTTCATCGGCACATGAACTACCCGTGGTTGTGGTACCTGCCTAGACATTTATGGCGACTTTATGTTAATTTATGCGATATCAACAGATTTGATTTTCGTTATTATTCCTGGGAACCATTAATATCCCTGGGAACCAGGTTGCAAATCACGTGATAAGGGAACACAAGCAAGTTTGGATATTTAACAGCACTTTTTGTGCACAATTTATAGTATGTTTATGAATTAATAAACCATACATACCAAGCCTTGTTGTACACAAAAGGCTCCTCGCATCCAAATAACAACATGTGGTGTGCAGTATGCATCTCTGCATTCGGTTTGAAGGCTGTCAAGAACGTGTTTTTCTTTATCGATTGTGCATAACAGATGTACGAATCGTGCTGGAGAAATTTAATTCAATATTAATTTGTGAAACATCGAATTGTGTAAAATATTTTAAATGTTATAGCAAGTCGAGTAATGAATCGTCGTATTGACCAAACGCGGAGAAAAATTGTGCCTTCATACTAGACTTACAATCGTCGTAGTTATGCAGGGCTATACTATAGCTCATAAGAGTATAGACTCATTACATAAGTTCCCTGTATTTCCGCTCTTTGTTGTTGCTGTTTTCGCTTCAGTCAGGAGTAAGTGTAGCGAAGGAATATCAGGCGGAGGAGCGAACTAACGACTTTTTTAATGAGTCAAATAAGAGTACAGGAAAATTTCTGCACTTGGATTTTCTGCCTCGTAATCGTAATTCAAACTTCGAACAATGGAAAGTTCAAACTTCAATAATAGAACTCTTAAAGCCATGTTTTTTTCATATTTTTTTATGTCAAGCCATGTTTCAACGATCCTTAACAAGTTGGCGATTTCAAGCCCAGAATTTGGGCTCTATTATTACCAATCTACCTTCCTACTAGGTTGGGACGTTTGCTAACTGCGCACAGAATCAACAATATTTTGGAAATTTTTGCACACAAACTTTGCATTCCTTCAACAGAAACCTGATTTATAACAAATTATACAACATATAAATTGGCAAAAATAAAAAACAATTTTTGCACACAAACATACAGTGGAAACCCGCATAAAAGAAACTAAATTTATATATATCAGCTTGGCAAAGGCACTCATTTAACACCTTTACAAAGCAGACCTGGATGATGGAGGGGTGGAGAGTTTACTAAATCATCAAACAACTGATGACACTTGTAACAATACCAAATTTGCCATCAACTTTTATTCTTATGGATTTAATTTTGTCCAGAAGTGATGCAAAATGACGGCCTAAAGATCCTTATATTCATAGGTTCTTTTTATGCGAGATTCAACTGTAATACATTAACAAAATAAAAATGAATGAACAAAGTATAAATTCACCTTCTTCGGTGACACGTCAGGCATTTTGATTTCTATTGAAGAATCATGTGATGACTTAGTTTTCTTGTGCACATCTTGTTCGTCTTTAAGATCGCCTTTGTCATGTATGTAGTCTTTCAAAATTCGATCTATTATAACATCTTCTTCGTAATCGTCGGTATATGGTTTATTGTAGCTCATGCATAGTGGTATTAATGCCAGGCATATCATAAACACTGAAGAAGATCCCATTCTAGAAGAGCGAAAAAAATCAATACACCAGATTTGCGCGGAATTTCTCGTCTCTTTCTCGTCGAGTAAATTACCAATTCTACCTGCTACCCAAAATAACCTCAAGGTTTCAAAACAGTTCAATGCAATAACATCAAAATGATGGACACCTTGAGTTAAAAAATTTCAAAACGATGCAATTCCAAACAATGAAGGACTAGATATTGTCGAAAACAACAGTGTTTGCAGCAGGCAAATTTGTCATTCATTCAAAGTCAATCTTCGTCTTGGCTGAAAAATTTCTTCTTATCATATCGCAAGTTGCTAAGGAACAATGCAATTCCGCAAAAGTCCACTGCTGATCTTCAAAACGAATGAAATGTTTCCGCCATGAATAAATTATGTAGCTTCAATTAGCAGGAAAGACAACACGTTTTCTCAATGTGCTGAATACGTGCAATTTCACATAAAAAAAATTATAACAGCTGCCATCACTTTTAATGAATCAATGATAAGAAGACCTTGCAAAAAGGCTTACGATTTCATGCCACAATTTCAATATCGTAACACAATTCCATAAATGACACAGACTGTATGTACGTTGCTTGTTTTCAAATGCACTTTTTTTAATTTACATAAAAATAAACATACTAAGCTACTGTTGATAATAGTGCATTGGAGCTGCAGCAACAAGAAAAATTGAGGTTTAGGTTTTCGGTCTTCATTTTCACAGTCATAGTAAACTGTAAATTTTTAAAGCAAGAATTTAACCTTGAAACAGAAATGTATACAACCTACAATTTCATTGAGAAACCACAGCGTTTAACATCTTCTAAAAGCAAACGAAGTGTTTGACCAACTGTGCGCAATTATAAATTGGAAGAAAGATAGCTATCACAAACCGCAGATTATGTATCTGCTGAAGAGTTTGAAATCTAAAAAGATTTGAAAACAAATTTGTGGACATAATATTTAATTCAAAACTCCTCTAGCACTGTGGTAAAGATGTAGACATGATATGAAGAAGTTAATGGTGTATTTTTGTCACTGAAGCTAAAAAACCGAAATTACCGAAAATGGCAACAATATACGGGGTTGGGCATCCCAAAGTACGTGTTCCCTGTTTGTTTGAAAACTTCAAAGAAGTTCTGAAATGAACCAGTTACATTTTTGAAATTTTCGAAATTTTTGAAGGGAGAACACCTTCACGGATGATGTCAAAATCAGTAAATCCATGACTTTATTACATGCAATCTTGCTACAATGATCATTTGAAGTAATTCTTCAAATCAGCGTTCATTTTGAGCAACTGACAACATGATGCTTTACGTTGTTTAGCAAAGGGCACATGGAGTTTTACGTTGTTTAGCAGCAAAATACCAATCTCTGAAAGATATTTATTACTAGTACATGAACTTAGGTTTTGGGAGCATATTCAAAATGGGAGGTTATTTTAAATTTAACAATTTTTAAAACAATGGTATACAGAAGAGAAATACATTAACAGTAACGTAAATCCTCCAATTAGCCCTCCCTTGAATAATTCCCCCTCAAATAAGCCCCCATCCTAGAGCTGATGATTTTTAATAAGCCCCCACCCTTGAATGAGCCACCACCCCTAAATTTTAATTGCAATAAAGGGTCATTCCATGTCAATGGGGGACACACATGTCATTTTTGGTGCAAGTGTTACTGGTCACAGGAAGAGCATACCCTGAAAATTTGATTAATTCAATAGAATTTTGCTCTTAAAGTTTCTTGTCTGGGTAAAACAATACCTAGCAGTTCATAAATGACACCAGAAACTTAATAGAACAACCAGAAAAGCAATGAATTGATGGTATCCCAGGGACACTAGTTTCCTTAGCAACCGCACTACCATATAACTTGGCACAATTTGGTGATGTAGCGAAACTTTTACAAACCCCAAATTTTGCATGCAGGTTTTTGAACGTCTCAGTTTGTACTTTACAAAAAATCCCAATATGTTTATCTCTGGTCTTGGAGATATCCTGATTCAAAAAACCACATTTTGAGGAAAAAAATTAGCAAATTTTTGGTTGGCCAATTATGAGTTTTTGTTAAAAAAGCACCTGTTCTTGCAAGTTTAAAAGCAAAATTATGTTTCTGTTAACTTCAAAATGCTTTAGAATGGCAAAGTCTGTAGCTATTTAAAGTAAAACAATATCACACTGATTAGTTAAATCAGTTCAGTTCAAGTTCAAGTTAATTAGCTCAACGCAAATTGTCTTCAATTTTTGCTTTATCAATAATACCAAAGCAGTATTGTCTTCCTGTACTGGTTGATGTCACTGGTGCATCAACTGCTATTAGAACATTAATATCAGGAACCCAACATATGTCTTCCCTGTTTGGCTGCTCAAATGAATGTGCAGAAAAATTAGAGTGCATAAATTTTATTTAAACATCTTTATTTTCTTTATCAATTTCACAAACCACTGCCAAGCAATGGCTATTATCATACATTAAGACAACAAGGCTGCCTGGTCTCAAATCGTGGGTCAAGATCCTGTCTGGTGGAGTCACAATTAAATGAAAATCAGAACAAACTCTTTGTATTCAGAAACTTTCTTGGCACCAATTGCATTTCGATGTAAAGGAACAAATTGATGAAAGCTTCTGGACCCAAAAACTTTCTTTGCCAACTCCAAACGTTCTTTAAGATTTCCCCTACTCTTGCTTGGTCCAAATAGAGAAAATCAACTTCTAAGATTTCTAGGATACAAAATTCAATCATGTCCTAAAAAAATCAACTGGCAACTAGAAAGGTTTACAAATTTTTCCTAATTTTCAGCTAAATCTCCAAGCACAATTACTTCATCCAACCCAAATTTTTCTTTTAAACATTTCAAGTGATAGTGCCAAATGAACTCCCCTACGTAGCTGCCAAAGACACCATGTTTACTCTATTGGTAGTTGCCCACTGTTGTATGAGATCAATTCTTCGTCAATATCTGTGTCTTGCTTTGAACATATTTCCACTCACTATGTCCATTCACGCAACAAAGGCATTTAAAAATGTAAAGGTTTGTTACAACACGAATTGGGAAATGAATGTTTCGGCATTGTAGTTGATACACATTTACCATAAAGATGGTGGCAAATGTTTTGTTGCAATGAACGTTGGAAACGCCATCTGATTACATTACCGTCTGGACTTTGTAACACTAAAAAAAACTGAAAAGTCTTTTGTAATAAAATAGCCTGTCAAAATTGGAGTTTGTTCACCATAAAACAGACAATATAAGGGTGAATTCAATAGAGGATTTGTGTGAGAACTACAGTTGGTGAATTCATAGAGGGTTTGTGTGAGAAGCTAGATGCAATAACTGCACATTCTTACATAGCAAAATCACAGGCCAATTATTTGAAATCTTTGAAAGAGGAGGTGGGTAAGGTTGAAGTAATTGTGCTTGGAGATTTTGCTGAAAATTATAAGTTTCTGGTGCAAGACGAAATCCAGAACAACCACTGGAACCAAAAGCAGTGCACTTTGCACCCAGTTGTAATTTATCGCCGTTGTTCACCAAACTCGGATCTTGCATCAAGAGCATTATGTTCCGTATCGGACAACCTGGAGCATGATGTCAATATTGTGTAAAAAATTATTGCCACAACAGCAAATTATGTTAAAGAAAACAACCTGCTGGTATCACCATGATCCAATTACTTTTCTGATGGTTGTGCGGAGAAATATAAAAATTGCAAAACTTTCTTTTAAAAAACTTAGCCGCCATCAGGAAGATTTTGGACTTGGTTGCCAATGGAATATTTTTGCGACAAGCCATGGAAAATCTCTGTGTGATGTTGTTGGAGGAACAGTCAAGGGAGTGACAGCAAAGGCAAGTCTGCAAAGGCCGATGGAAAATCAAATTTTAACAGCACAGGAGATGTTTGAATTTTGTACCCAAGAAGTACTAGGAATTGATTGCTCTATTTGGACAAAGAAAGAGTAAACCAAACAAGGGAAAATCTTAAAAAGCGTTTGAAGTTGACAAAGACAGTTCCTGGGACCAGAAGCTTCAACCAATTTGTTCCTATGCGGAAAAATAAAATTGGTGCCAAGAAAGATTCTGAAGACAAAGATTTTGGTTTGAATTTCAGTTTTATGACTTCACTAGGCAGGATCTTGGCACACAATTTGAGACCGGGCAGCTTCGTTGTCTCAATGTACGGCAATAGTCATTGGTTGGGAGTTCTGTGTGAAATTAACAAAGAAAATTAAGATTTTGAAATAAAATTCATGCACCCGCATTTCCCCACACATTCATTTGAGCAGCCAGACAGAGAAGACATATGTTGGGTTCCTGATATCAATGTTTAAATAGCAGTTGATGCACCAGTGCCATCAACCAGTACAGGAAGACAATACAGCTTAATTTGGTACTATTGATAAAGCAAAAATTGAGGACAATTTGCATTGAGCTAATTAACTTAAACTGAACTGATTTAACTAATCAATGTGATATTGTTTTACTCTATATAGCTACAAACTTTGACATTCTAAAACATTTTGAAGTTAACAAAAACATAATTTTGCTTTTTAACTTGCAAGAACAGGTGCTTTTTTAACCAAAACTCATAATTGGCCAACCAAAAATTTGCTAATTTATTTTCTCAAAATGTGATTTTTTGAATCAGGATATCTCCAAGACCAGAGATATACATATTGTGATTTTTTTTAAAATTCACGCTTTGACATTCAAAAACCTGCATGCAAAAGTTGGAGTTTGTAAAAGTTTCGCTACATCATCAAAATGTGTCAAGTTTTGAGGAAACTAGTTGCCCTTGGATACCACCAATTCAGTGCTTTTCTGGTTGTCCTATTATGTTTCTGGTGTCATTTTTGAACTGTGTTGTTTTACCCAGACCAGAAATGTCGCAAATATATGCAATAACGTTTGTATCAAAATTGAAATTTTCTGAACTGAAATTTTCAGGGTATGTTTGCATCATAAACAGAGGGTGGTGACATTTTCAAAAAATTTGCCCCCTTTGATATGGAATGACCCTGACCCTAGAAGATTGAGACAATTTTTTCGTGACCCCAAAGTGTTATTAGTGATTTTTGAGATAGCCTCAAATATTGTTAACTTTCATTTGACTCTCAATTATTAAGAACTCAGAACTTGGCAGTCAGACTATCAATGTGCTCAATCAGTGCTAGAAGACTATCAAGTTGAGTAGCTAACTTTGAAGAGGAGTAGTATATTGGGTAATTTTTTCGTGACCCCAAAGTGTTATTTGTGATTTTTGAGATAGCCCCAAATATTGTTAACTTTCATTGGACTCTCAATTATTAAGAACTCAGAACTTGGCAGTCATACCATCAATGTACTCAATCGGTGCTAGAAGGCTATCAAGTTGAGTAGCTAACTTTGAAGAGGAGTAGTATATTGGGCTGTTTCGTTTGACCCCCCCCCCCTCCCCCGGAACCCAGCCAGAGTCTAAATCTTTCCCGAAATATGCCTTCAATCATAACCCTGTACAGGCCAAAAATGGAATAGCCCATTGTAGCTATCTTGGCATGTCGTTCATCGTCATATGCATAAACCTACCTCTTCGCCCACCACCGCAAGTGCTCGTGCATAAGCTCCACTGCGACCACGTTGAAAACCCGCCATTTTTCGATTTTACAATTTTTACGAATTTCTGGAAGTTAATAACTACAACAAGAAAACAAGCTGCACCAAACAGAACCAAAATTGCCTTTCCCATCTTTTTGTTGTCGCCAGCGAAAACTCTGCAAAACGCAAACTTCCGTAGCTTAACTCTTGATTTCTGCCTTCACTTCAGTTATCAGTGACAGTTGCTTTCTCTTTGCAAGAAAACTCTTTGCTCTGTTGTAAAAACATTTATTGCCACGTCCATGAAGTTTGTTCAGAACATAATCAGGTCATAACACAACAATGCGTGAGCAATGTTCCTTCAGAAACAACGTTTTAATCTTTTGAAATAAGAAATATACCTGCGGCATGCGTTTATTGTCAATTTTCTATTGGTAAGCGTTGCATAGAAACTTTGAAAAGCTTCTTTCAGAATTTGTAAAAATCCGCTGGGCAACAAGCACAGTCCCCAAAAAGCAACGCCAACGCATTAAAACAGAAATTGATTTTTCAACTTCAACTTCTTTCAATTTTTCAACTTTAAGTTTTCAGCAATGAAAAAATAGTGATATAGTATAGAAATAATATTTTAATACAAAAATAATAATTTAGTATAAAAATGATAATTTAATGAAAAATACGTCTGATTTCCCTATGTCCAAAATTAAGGCTTAAATAGTTACAAAAAAAATTGTTGTACAGAAAAGAGCTATTTGAGGACGCGGCCCGCTCAAGCTTCAAAAACGTATAACTCGTTATTCGCATCAATTTTAATAAAATGCATTACCGAAATTATATATACATTTTTGGAAATGAATACTCCACTTTTTCGAAAATGTATACGGGCCAGGAAGTTATTACTACAAGTGAATGTGGCTGTGTACAAAAACTTTCAAAATCAGATTTCATCCGTAAATCAGAAAATACACACTGACGTTTGTTAAAGTTTTAAGCAGAAACACTAAATAATACTAAGTTGAAAAATTCAAAACACAACTTTCATCCATAATTCAAATTCAAACACAATTCAAATTGTTATCAACGTATTTCGATTTTATTCCACATATTGGTTAATTACACAATCCTTAAATTTGCACAGCAATTGATTTTTTTAAATTTACTGCTATGCAATTTCACCAAAACGGCTCAACACAAATACATTAATCTCTGCTCTCTCTAATATTTACAACTATTTACATGCAATTTACAGCAATTTTTCCTGACAAGAAATCAGCCTATGAACTACAAAATTTACAATCTGAACATTTACATGTATTTGTAAAGAGGTAAAGAAAAGTGGAAGCCACCAATACCAACTCAAAGCTATTTATAATGTACCAGATTTAAGCTAAAATCCATCAATTTTGTTGATATTAGCACAGTTTTTGACCCGTGTTCCCATTTCTCCGTTCCACGTTTCGATTTAAACGTCTCTTGTCAAAACGCGGAATGGAAGAAGGAAACTGAAACAAAATATTTCTACTTCTTGTGATAGAAGAAAATGAAACAACACACTTTGATAAAAAATGAATAATTTTTTTACTGGCTTTCATAGTTGAAGAGAAATCGGAAACAATAGCTTTATTCCAAAAATTGTTTCTCCCTTGTTCCATATGTCTTCCATTCTGTATTCCATTGACTGACTGGACAACAAAAAAACCCGGAGTGAGGGACAAGTAGTGCTGAAGACGAAAGAACAATATAAACAAAAATAATTTGCTGTGGCACAATCGTAATTTGTTTATATTAAGTAACGTTACACCCCAGCGTTACACATCCCATCAAGCTGAATAGCCCTTGCCCTAAAACGCACAAGATTGTCATAATGAGAAAACGGAAGAAAAATTGCCAAAGTAGTAACGAAAAGTCACTTAGACACATGCTGTAGTAAAACTGAAGTAATTTAGAGTAGATGCCACGTTGAATTCATTCATGGTTGTGATCAATGAAAATTTTAATGGAATAGCATTCAATATTGCAATGTCGGAAGTTTCATTGAAAACCTTTACTCATCAGAAAACTAATTACTTTGGCAATTCAAATTTAAAATATCTTATCTTCTCAATTCTGAAAGAGTTTAACCTGAAATATGGACTTTCCCCACGAGTCTTCGTATTTGTCATCAGCCTTGCGAACTTCAATTTCGAACTCACGTCGTCATCATTTCGTTAGGGTTTGGGATTTCAAAATCAATCGCGTATTTCCAGTTTGAGGCAAGATATTGGAGTTCGAAATTGATAACCAAACTAAGACTCCAAACTGTGACAAGTCCATCTCAGGGGGGGGAGCAAAATCGGAAAAATAAGCCTCAAGCCGACATCTTTTTCGGACACCTTTTTCGGAAATTTCAGACACCTTAGAAATTTAATGTTGAAAACAGGTGTACGCGTAAAAACTTCCTAAGACCCATATATCACGGCCTTTCAGAGACAGTTTAAAGCAACAACAAAAATAAATAAATAAGACCACCCATACCGATTCTAAAAAGTCTAAAAACAATCGATTCGATTGTCTGTATAACATCTTCATAGAAGCACATCAAATTGTAACGAGCAAAAGTCAGAATTTTTCATGCATTTCCAAAATTGTTGCCACATCCTAGTGATCTTTCAAACTGGAATTTCTTCTGATTCGATCGCTGCTGTACATGGATTGAAATATGTCTCCAATCCTCGCTAACTCCCTGCCCACTTCTGCAATTACTCTATCTCTTTCTGCGCCATCTTCAGCGTGATTCTCTCTGCGATTATTCTCCAGATTGGCTTCAGTTCCATTATTGTTCAATTCAGAGTTCGAATTTTCATTACCTGACATTTCTGGGTGTACGAGGGATTTTTTCTGTTTCGCTGCTTCAGTCCGGATGTAAGATATATTCAGGGAAGGATAAGGACAAAGGGACCAAAACCATGCCTGCACAAGACAGGCAGTAATAGCTTCTCTGACCTCCAGGTTTCCTGCAAAAAGTTTAAGCAGATTATAAAAAATTACTGGACAGAGCACTTCTAACAAAATTTTATCTTGTCAGAAGAGACTACAGAAACCTTGTTAAGGCTGCTCCACTAGTGAAAGTTTCTTAATTTTTGACCATTTTTGATCGATTTTCACAAGTAAAAGTTTTTTAAAAGTTTCGTAATTGTATATAAAAAATTGGTCTTCTACTATGCATTCTTTTTTCAACAAAGACATTACAAGCACATATTATAACATATTATTATATCTAGCCTTCACTGAATCAATCATCTAGCATCATTTCTACTCCATTAATATCATTAAGCATTACGTAATCTTCACTAAGATTTCCGAAAGTTTCTTAGTTTTCATTCACTAGTAAAAGTTTCTTAAATTTTTTGCGCTCAACCAGTGTGTTTCTTATAAAGTACACGTTTAAAACTGGGCCCCCTTGAGAAATGACAGCCCCTTGGAAAATGTTTGATGACGTCATATTTTTATTTATAGGACCCCCCTTCTCTGATTTGATCGCGGGCCAAAATGTTCATATGTCTATTTATAATGCTTGACATGCACATGATTGGGTGATGGTTGATTGACATGTAGCTATAAGCCACTTCATCTTTGTCAAATGTCTGGGAAAATCTCTGAAATTAAAAGCTTAACAAGCAGCCTTGATATTTTACCAATAGAAAACGTGGTTATGTCTCAGCACGTCGAAAGTGAAATTAGCGAGTTTGAAAATATATTTTTTTTAAATAAAATCAATATTCGACTGACGAATTGACTTTGATGAAAGTTAAAGTTTCCAAATTCAAAAAAAATCCAGACTTTCAAATTCAAAGGCAATATTGAATTGATCTGTATAAAATGCCTTGTGTAACTCGTTTGCTTTCTATATAGCGGCGTCTGACGACAACTCAAGTACCTGTCGCACCAAAAAAGAAATGAAAAATTGGAATTTTCATTCCTTCATTTTAATATTTTTCAAAGCAACTAAATCAGTTCGTGAAGAAACCGCAACTGATAACCAAAATTCCGACATAGTGGCTAAGCAAACACGAAAAATCTGCTTTAAATGCGTGACTTTCAAGCTTTCAAAAAACCACAAACCTGCCAGTGAGACAAAATTCCCTATAAACTGACCACGAAAACAAGCAGCCACAGTCGCAGCCACGGTTATTTTTGTTTTTATATAATATTGGGTTGCACAGATCGTTTGGTCTTTGGTATACATTTTTAGATCTAACATCAGACAAAAACACTTGATAAGTTATAGTACAAGCTAATAAATGCCATCAACGTCATAGTTATTGGATGTCCATGCAAATTGACTTTTTATATAAAACCTGTTCACAATGCAGAGAAAAATTTTGAAAGAACGGTCAGCCTCTTTCCTTCCTTAGCCCGGATTAGTCTTGATTGCCTTTCAGGAAAAGAAATATTACACAAAGTGGTGATTCTTCAACGCAATCTTTATTTTCATTTTAAAACACAAAGACAATATCTCAGAGTATTAGTTATACATTAAGTAAGTAAGCATAAAGTATGACACTTTTAAAGAAAAAAATTCTTGATCGAATTTGGATTCGAGAAAAACAAAGTAATAATTTCATTCATGAAAGAATAACCACGTTTTGGTTGCGATATCGTTGCAATACAAAATTAAAAACAAGCTGTTTTAGAAGCGGCCTCATTCACAGTGTTTGTTTTACAAATTTATATAAACTGTAGGCGTAAAAGTATTTATTTGACCAGACTGAAGCTTTTTTACACGAAATATTGGCCTGTTTTAAATAAATACGTGCTCGTGGATGACGGAAGATTTGTCATGTCACAAACAACCCTAATCACGCACAGAAAAAGCCGGGTTTTAAACATTGTAAATAAAGTCTTCAAAGCCAAGTAAAAATCGATAACAATATATAAAGTGTGAACATTATTTTCCTTTTGATGAAGCAAGTAAAAATTTTCACCCAGCTGCGACATACTCGTCGTGTGCAAGAAAGCTTGAAAGTTTTTCTAAATGCGCAATGGGGCATTCAGTGAGTATCACAAAACACAAACGACGACTTCCATTGTTGATTATTTGGTTATTTTATTGTATCGAATTATCAAGCAGGTATATATTCAAAAGCAAACTTTATCAGTTGGATCATCTTTTGAGTCAAGTAAAAAGACAATACTGCTTTATTTGAAGAATTTGCCATGAATCTAAAAATAAAACTCGCAATGCAAACCAACTTCAGGGCGTTAATTATATCCGCTGAAATTTAAATTGTTCATGAATGCAGACAACAAAAACACACAAATGCACTTACTTTTATCGTCTCTCACTTTTTCTGCAGAAATAAAATCGTAAATGGGTAATTTTCTTCAGATAATGCCACCTTTGATTGATTATCGCCGTCCAGATCGGTTGTTCAAACTTTTGTTTTGAAAATATTTTGTTTTGATCAGCTGATTTGGCGGGAACTGCTACGCAGTTAAAATTGCATTCTGGGACGTTTCATTCATAAAAGTTGCAGTTGGATGCCCGCCAACAAAGTTCATGCCTCAACGTGTTCAATCTGCTGCCTTCTGATTGGCTCAGTGACACAATGACATCATCTATTATTGGCTGTTTAACACAATGTTTATAACTCCTATTGGACGCTGTTCATAATTTGCATACGTATTTGTCTGGTCGCTCGCACACACGTGGATCTTGCATGTTGGAATTCCAAATTCTGGGCTTTCCCCATTGCAATTTCAAAGTGCACGAAGAACATGGGAAAGTAAAGACCAGATCAGGGGACAAGAGGAATGAGGTTCAACAAACTTAGGCAAAAAGAGGAAAGGGGTGAAATTTTGGAATTCAAAAAATCATGAGATAATAATAATAATAATAGCAAAAACAATATCATTAACAATTATAACATTAATATTAATAAAAATAATTATCATCATTAACAGAACATAATAATATAATGACATCACATATATATGTTTATAAGAAACACCTTTGTAAGAAATTTATTAGAGCTTCTGGGATATTTCGATATTTTAATATATTATATTGTTCTCTTGTTTCTCAAAACAGCAGATAACAAAGAAAATTTAAGAAAACTTTAGTACTGAGGACCCGAGCTTAGTTTCTTATAAAAACTTGCAATATTATTTTTATTGTAATATTGTTATTATTATTATTATATCATTTATTGTATATTTTATTAAATAAAAATATACAATAAATTTCAGCCTTATAAAAATTTCAGCCTAGTTATTATTATTGTTATATTATTAATGCAAGAAATTAGTATATTTTTTTCGATTTTTATTTTTCATTATTTAAAAAGTGTTTTATACGTAAATTGGCTAATATATAACACCTAAACATTTAAAGTTGTAGTATCAAAGGGGTTCTTGAATGAATAAAGTGAATTATTGTGATAGTCAATCAAATTCAGTGTAAAAATCAGTCTAGACATAAAAGGCTGAACCGGTGTGTGAGGAAGTTGATCAGGATCTGAAAGTTTGAGGTCATTTGTTTCCGTCATTCCAGAAGATGAAATGCAGACATTTGTGTTAGAATCATTCATGCGTAACTTGTACAGTGTGTTTGCTTGTTTATGAATGAGTCAGTGAACACTAGCTGCCTTTATGCCCAAGGAAATCACAAACTCATAAATTGCAACGTAACTGTGGCGTTTGTAACTTTTATAACATTATCTGAACTGGCTCCACAGTCCACAGGAAGCCCCCTTGCCTTTACTATTGTTTTGCCCGAAAAGGAAATATTTCCCAGATACAACAGCAATATTTCGAACCCCCTTATCAAACAATCATTCTTTCACTCCCACCTTAACTATGGCCACTCTCAGACAGTGGAGTGTAGCCTAAGCGTAGACCTTCTACCGCATGTACAAGATACTATTTTGATTTGTAGAGAGAGTTCTGCGCGCAGGCTGGTGGAGTGAAACAAATAATTATGCATGGCCACGCCCCTCCCCCTCCTAGAAATGTAAAGGGGCATTTAATCGACAATCTCACCTCGTCTAGCAATTAAGCCGGCAAAGCTAAGCTGTATGCGAAGTATTAGCAAAAAAGATTTTGTTGAATTTATCGTTTTTTTTTTGGGTTGTTTCAGTTTTTTTTAATTTTATCTCCATTTTGTCGCAAGCCCCCGTGGATCGAATGAGCAGTCTGCAATAGTATGACCTTTATCTGAAAGCACATCATAGAGCTAAGCTTACCGTTTATAAGCTTAGCTTACCGACCAAAAGATGACAATTGGCTGTGTTCACCTGTCCAAAACAATACAGTTCGTTACAAATGGATTTTTTACGAAAGACGTCCATCGTGTGTGACAAAAAGTAGATTGTGAACAGATACTGAATCATCTACACACTTTTTATAAGAAATTTAGGAAATGCTTCATGTGAAGGATTTAATATTTTGCAACATTTCCCTGTTACGAAAATAATTATAACTTCAAAAGTTTTTAATTAATTGACTGAGCACTGAAAGTTTCTTAACTTTTCAACATTCCAAGTACGTAGTGTCTTGGCAGGACCGGCCTCATTGAGGGGGGGGGGGGTTGTGTGGGGTGTGACACACCCTGCAAATGTAATACGGTATTAACTCAGCAATTTCATCTCGTTTGTTATCGGCAAATCTCTAATTGTACTTTGCAAATTTTCGCGACACCCCCTTCCCCACCTGAGGATAGCCCTGTTCTTGGTAGAAAAAAAAATGTGTACAGTTGAACGTTTATGACTCAAACTCATTCAACTCGAATTCTCGGTTTAGCTTCTTTTATCGTTGTTATCGTTTTATCTCAATACCTCGAGCAAATTCATTCCAAATCCATTCCCCTTAACGGGCCTATTGACAGATTGCAGTTTGAGACAACTAATCCTCAAAACAACCATTGGAGTAATAATATACCAACCAAAAAAAACAATTAAAAAAATCCATCATAATAAGCATGTTTAAGTTATTATAGTTCAATGCAATGAAATTAAATCTCGTCCATTTTTTCAAATGTCATATGCCATTAGCTTAAAACGAAATCGTGCCTCAACATGACATGACTAAATTAACTCAAACCTTAAAAGGCAGGTGAATTTTAAGATTATTTACATTGAATTCAATTCTCGCACAAAAAAGAAACAAAATACGAAATGTGTCTGGGGATGTGCCTGGACATGAATGAATGGTAAAGACATGGTCAGGAAATTGCATCAGAAAAATAATTTTCGTTTTGGTAAATACGCTAATGTTCATAAATTTGCGATAATGAAGGATTTTATTGGGCGGATCTTTTTTACTTACAACCAATATGAATTTTTATGAGAAAATTTTTATGAGAAAATGCGTTAGTGCTGAAGGTTACTTGAGCAATGAACACTAAAGGTAAACACGATAGCAGAAATACATTTCAATAATCCAAAATCCAGGAGAAAGGATCGTCAATAATCCATAATCCATTCAAAATCCAGGAGAAAGGATCGTCAATAATCCATAATCCATTTTTTTGGTCATAAATAATCCAAAAATCTTTGAACATCAAATACGACGAGACACAATCCTGAAAAATCCTGAAACCCTTCATAATTCATAATCCATCAAAAGATTCCTAAACAATCTGAATAATCCCATAAAAAACCCCAATAATCCATAATCAGAACATGCCTCAGTTGGGTACTGACAGTTCTTTAATTTGTGAACAAGCTCTGCGCTAGTTTCTTTCAAAAAGAAGTGTGAATACGCACCGAAAATACATATTTTTCAAGAAGCTTGCCAGAGCAAAGCTTTCTGAAAACGCATCTTTTTTTGAAAAAACTTATCACATTGCAGTTTATTGGATTTAGGACATTATTTTGTGCACCAACATGTAATGTCACGTTCAAATGTTATGCTCTATCTTTACAAATTCAAAAATTGGCCTGAAAAGATTCGCTTCCATTAGTAAAACTCTGGCAAACATTTTCATTGTTCTTCATTGTTTACCGTAGCCTCGTTTTTAATGTTCAATGTGGCATAATCTTTCGCAGACGATCACTTTTAGAATTAGAATGGTATGCCAAAGTTTACCAGTCTAGGTCTACCCCGAAGGATGAACCTCGTTCCCAGACAATTTTTTTAAAACGTTCGAAAATATTAGACTTGTTTCACGGACGGCAGAAAAGTAAAGGTAAGACCTTGAGCTGGTTAAATTGGTCATGTTTTACATTGGGTGGTGGTGTTTGGTTAGGTAAATATTGTTTATTAATTGTTATCGAGAGAGCCAGTTCTTTCCGCAAGCTTATTTGTAAATATCGAATTGCTCCCCGATATGAATATGGAAACAATAAATGTTGACGGGAGATTCTGGGGAGATTCTACTTTTTCAGCCAAAAAGAACTAAAAATAAAAGCGAGGAACCAAGAATATTTATGAAAATATACCTCGAAACGAGGTTGTTTTTCAGTGAAATTGTATGGAAACGAGGTTTTTTTCAGTGAAATTGGATGGAAACGAGGATGTTTTCATCGTTTCCAAACAGACTTTTACAATCTTCGTATAAATACAAGGCTATACTAGTTTCCAACATCCATTATTTCGCCATTTTCAAGTCTGAAAATACAATTGACACTGAATGAAACGATAAATAAATTGTAATATTTACTATTGAACTATGAGCCACAAGCAAACTCAAACCCTCTTGTTTTTCAAAGAATATTTCGGTACTCATTGTACTTGTGGTTCAACTAAAAAATTAAAAAATTATATCTTTCTTATTGTCTATACGACATCTAAAGTAATAAGCAAATTTTCAAACTGTCATAGTTGTGATGTTAATTTATTTACGCCTCGAATAATACATGTTCCTGTATCGGAGTGTCGCTACATGCCCTCGTTTTACGTTTTACGCTACACTGCTTTGCGTGTTCACAATGCACCTAGCCTGCGTGCAGACTTTACTGGGGAGGAGCTTAGGGATGGGAAAGCTCCTCCCCACCCCAGTAAAGTCTGCACGCAGGCTACGATGCACCGGCCTGTCATCCGACACTACTTTAACAGTGTAAAATTTTAAGAAATCAAGCATGAAAAATTAAATGTATGACGAGATAAGATTTTTGTAAAGCGGTAACATTGCTTGCATGTATAGTCATGTTGTATTTGATTTTTTAACTCAAAGAATAGTTTCTCTCTCAAATAAACAAATTCCGATATTGATTCGCTTTTCTCCATTATGAAATCCCAACATTAAACGGTTGGTGAAAGATCATTGTCGAGACAACAACAAACACCACTTTAGGGGGTAAATTTGTAATAAAAATGGCAATTTAAAATCAGAGCATCCTTAAAGTGCCTACGAACAAGGGGGAGGGTGAACAGCTATTGTTATTGTCAGCTATTTATATCGTTCTTTTGCATGCAAGGGGAGAGGGTAAAAAATTGTCAAATTATTGCGTCCTTACTTTGTGGATGCCACTGAGTTTATTGAAAACAAATAATATTTGTCATGTATCTACAGATGGTGCGTCATTATCTCTGCTTTGACTTAACACTGATCATATCAACCAGACCCCAAATATTGAATTATCGTTTACGATATATTGCACAGACTACCCAAAAATATTGACTTAGTCAAAACTGTAGACACCATGTGTTGGTATGGACCTTCTTTATTTTTCCTTTTTTCTCTTTATTTAATTTTAGTCAACAAATATAGCTTTAACTAGCTAATTAACACTAACGTCTAGTAAAAATATTCCAATTCCAATTGGAATTCTTGAAAGTCAGAAAGTACACTCTCCTGCGAACTAACTTAATTTTTAAATTAATCTAACTTAATCAAAATTCTTCTGTTCCATCTATTACGTGATCAACTCCAGTAGCCAAATCAGAGGAAACTTCCTACTTTTTATAATAACTATAAATTTAGTGTACAAACTTGAAACCGAAATATTGGTAAGGGACCCCGCACACACTTGTGAAAAGTAGGAAATAGCAATTTTCGGCGATTTTCTCAAAATCAAAAGACAACAATTGTTTGAATGCCATCATGTCATTAAGTAGAAAAACAACGCTGTCATTGCTGTTATTGTTTTCATTTTCACTTATCTTCAGCAGCTCATTTGTTTGATTTTATGTGTCTGAATCTATTGGCATTCATTGTAATTTTAAAATTGTTTTTCAGTATTTGAGTCCAGTCCAATAATTTCTAATCGCTAATTGAAAAATTGTTTTAATTTCATGACATGGGTTTTCTATTTACAGCGGTGCCTTTGTAATGCATCAATTTCTTTATGAGTCATTGGTAATTATTCTTTCAGTTCCACCTCTCATATTATGTGCACGGGATTTTGAAGTTATCCTTGCAGTTGAAGAACCTCTTCTCATACCCTGGTACCAGAGCCTCGAAAAGATAAAAATTAAAAATTAAACTAATTAGTTACTTTTTTCGTGTTAATTTATATTTTTTTAATTTATTTTTTCATGGAGGCTCTGGTACCAGCGTACTCTGCTCGTTGCGTGGAAGATTTCCAAAACAATTTGCTAGCAATATAATCAGGGTTTTTAACTGTACGAATGATTTCCAATACTTTTCATGCCAATCGGAAAACTGAGGGCATGCAATTTCCCAAAGAAGGTGAAACCATCTCGAGTTATTTTATGCTGTTTTTGCATGACATCATAGATGGCAATATAGAATAACACACCCATTCTTACACTAATTTTCACACGGCCACAAGTTTGGCCAACGAACCCATACCTTTCTCTTGCTGCTAAAACAACTTTAAAGTCAGCTGCAGCAACAGCGTTTCCAAATCAGAAAAAAGACTTTTCAGAATTTCCCAGGCAATTTCAATACATGTTCAGGCAAGCGGTTGTATAAATTGCCTCTGGCAATATTTTTACAAGATTCGAACATATGCCTGAACATGGATAGATTCTTGCTTGCACATATGTTTTTTTTATGAGAACCGTTGGCTCCTAGTCTAGAGCCCGGGAGCACTACCTATTGTGAATGGGACATGCCGCCCAAATGAGTCATAATTTCAGCAAATTTTGCATATAATATTTGAGCCCAGTATTAAACATTTAAGCAACAATTTAAGCAATTGGAGTTCCAAAATTAAGCAAATTTATGAGTTGATTATGAGAAAATAATCGCGTAAACAAAAAATAAACATGCTGATATGAAAATGGGTCAATGATTTCACTAAAAGGTCAAGATTTTATATATAATTTCGTTAAATTTGGTATAGACTTCAACTATATTAAGTGCCCACCTGAGGGGTCCAGAGGCTGGTGTTTCTTATTATTTTGCTCTCAGTCTCAAACGTTTGTTATTTTTTTATTATTTTATTTTTTTTATTTTGTTATTTATTGTTGAAAATATTATTATACAAACAATTCATAAATTTGATATGTAATATATAAACAAGTTTCGTTCTCTTTTAAATCTAAGAAACTCAATTTTTCGACAAATTCGGATTTGTCTGACTGTAATTACACGCCTTTTTATAAGCAACCAAGCTCGGGTTTAAGCAGCTAGACACTAGTAAATTCTTATTGGACATTCTTATTCTTAAATTCTTATTGTCTAAGGGCCTGATTACATGAGGCGAGCTTTCTTATTACATGAGGTTTCTTATAAAGAAAAATACATGTAGTAATAAATACGTATAGTCATGTAGTTTTGAGCGTTAAAATGATTTTAAAAGGTGAAAAATTACAACAGGCAAAATTTTGCGGTCAAATCCTTCAAATGTTTTAATCTGCGGATCGCCGTAAATTATTTTTGCGTATGGAAATGTGAAATTTAGCATAGAGACTGAACTTTGTGTGAAAAATCTAAATTAAAAGTCAATTTCGTCAAGTGACACACTGTACTTATTTCAATGCACTGTATTTACGAATTCAACTTTGAAAATTTGAAAAATTAGACAAAAAGTGCTCAACATTCCTACCCCCCTTCCCAATCCACTAATCCACAGTCAATATTCTATCACACAATTTTAGCAAAAAGCAAAATATCATTTCGCCAAGGGCTAAATCCCCTTCTGGGCATGCCAAACGTTTTTCTCTCTCCAGATACCTGTCAGTCGCGTGCTCGCATTCAGCAGCTTAAAACAAAAATAAAGTCTTTGTCGTCATGGGAAACGACAGGTACTTCAAGTCACAAGACTTCTTACGCGCTACAAAAATCAACAAGAATTCCAGGGCATAAACTTTCGTGAATACAGGTCGCGTGCCATGGCTACTGTGTGTTCAGACACCAGTTTTTGCTTACTCTAGGAGGAAGAAATACCAAGCAGCTTGAGATATTAGGAGGTCATTTAAAAGCACGAAAGTTGCACGTGCCATCGTTATCTTTACACCTAAGAGCACGGGCTTTTGGAAAAGTAAAGTTTGTATTTATTCCCATTTCTGTTGTTTCATTCTACTTGTCCTACATTCCGTGGTTTGAATTCGGTCACAGGGAAACAAGAGGAAAGAGGAGAGCGAGCGAGAGACAAAATTGTTGGGGAATTCTCTCGCTCTTTCCTCTTGTTTCCCTGTGACCAAAGTCAAACCACGGAATGTAGGACAAGTAGAATGAAACGACAGAAGTGGGAAAAATCTAAACTTTACTTTTCCTAAAGCCCATGCTAAGAGAGCAGAAACGGTGACCGTGCAAAATGTCAAATATTATTTTTCTTGCTTTTCTATCGCCTCTGCGGAGGAAGATGGACAATGTGGTCAAAAAAGTTACGAAATCACTGGAAAGCTCTTGGCGGCAAAAAGTTAACATAATAAACTAATTCTTATGTAAGAAACTCTCTGCGGAGGAAAAAAAAAAGAAAACAAAGAAAGGCGGCGGAGAAAACGACCTCCGCAGAAGATTTCCCCCGCAAGGACAAATTAATATTTATATTGAGTTAAGAAGTAAACTTGGGGCAAGTCTAGATTTTGTTGGAAACCTTTTGTTGCTTTCTTTATTTCTATTTAACTGTGAACTGTGTAAACTTTTATAGTATGCAACTTTGTCGTGGAAGAAATCTAAATGTTTAAACAACTATCCCCCAAACCCCCCCCCCCCCACCCAAACCATTATTTTGTGGCTTGGCGTTGTTTGCACAGAAGAAAAGCACTCGTTGTTGAATCAAATTTGATTTTGAAGGTCCTTTTGAGTAATCCGAGCATTTCCAAGACCTCAGCTCGTAAAAGGGGCCTCAATATTTTACAAAAATTCATTCAACACTTTGGGGCTTGTATTGTACAAATTAAATTCACGTCTATTGGGGGCATATGGTTCGAAAGCTTTTTCTGAATTATTTCAATACCTCCATTAGAAATTTCCATACCTCCTTCAATTATTTCCATCTCCATACAAGTCTCTTTCGTTCTTATTTTCCCGAGGTCTCTCCTCCCAAGGGTATTTTCCTCCGCGGTAACAATGTTTTTGTTTTTACTGAGCAAATCTAGGTTTGCACCGGCCCTGTTGTAAAATAAATTTTGCACTGTTCCTTTAAAGCAAAGAAGAGCGAAAATGGAAGTCATTGTTGCACATCGATCGATTGTTGTAGCTGCAAAGGGTACCGACACATAACGCAAAATGGTCAAAATACACGTGCCAGATTCTGTAAAATTGATATTGTATAGATTCCCGTAAACAGCGGTTTTAGAAACTATTAAAAAACAGGTATTCGATTCGACTTGTGGATTTTACGCAGTGATGGACGTATTTGTTGTGGCCTTAGACTGCTGAGCGTTCATAATGTTAAACGATGCCGATAGCTTCGGCATAAATACACGTGAAGAAATGTTTTCAAGCCGCAAAATTAGTGAATGTAAAGAAAAATTACATGTGACATCCAACGAAGTCAAATTTTAACAAAACTCATCAAACGTCTTAGACTGCTATAAATACGGTGGCCTATTAGTTCCATTCACGAGTTCCATGTTCCAAGTTCCGACTATTGTGACATGTTCCTTGTTGCAGCCTGGTGACTTGATTTCAGGGGGGGGGGGCAAAAACGTTACTAAGTTAAAAAGTTACTAAAGCCTGGTGACAGTTGCAAACAACAACAAGCAGCAACAACAACAAAACAATGTCAACTCAGCGAAGTTGACAGAAAAAACATATCTAAGTTATTCTACATACAGACAACGACAACAGACTTTTCAACCAAAGGGGGAATTGATCAGCATTGGATAGGGATGTGCGGTACAAACTTTAGAAAATTTCCCCTCATTTGTAACAATTTTTCGAAAATTTATAGGCCTGCCCAACTTTATACAGGGGATAGTCTTTGGGGAGTAGCGCAATACCACAGTGTAAATTAAAGATTACCGAAAACGACATTTTGTACAAGGGCCTTATGTAAAATTCGAAATACATTGAAATTTTGACATTAATGGACAGGCATGACAATATGGACATTATACTGAAGAAACACAGCAATACTAGATTTTTTTCATGTCAAAAACAGATTTTACTACAAGCTCAACCTTTTTCACTGACTATCGAACCTACCGAATGCTATCACAAAACCGAAATACAGCAGGGGTACTCCCTAATTTCCCAACAAAATGTTTGGTGACCCCAAATATTAGCGGTTATTTTTGAGATACTCCAAATATTATTAATTTGTTTGACTCGCAATTTTCCAGTCAAACAAATATGTTATATTTTATGGGCAGTTATGGTCCAAAAGCTTTCAAAAGATTACATCAAATATTGTTAGGCACGATTGGCACGATTCAGAATTATAAACTTTCCTTTTCTTTTGCATTCACGGACCCCAAATATCGATTTAGGACAAACTTTTAGCCCACAAATATTGACATATAGACCCAAGTATTCAAAATTAGGCAGTACCCCCGCCTCCCGGGCGAAATATCGTACTATTTGAAGCAGAAAACCAAAAAACCGATGTACCGATGTAAAGAGGCCTTTTAATGCGAGACTCTTGACAATGCACGAAAAACTCTGGATCTTCGCTTGCTTTGCTGAAAAACCTTTTTGATATGGTTTCGAAATTCTTTACT
>JAYJMH010029990.1:0-17269 GCA_036873815.1 Phacellophora camtschatica
TTTAGTTGTGTGTTGTGAAATGTGAAAGCATTAAATGAGATTTTTTAATAAAAAACGTGGTTTGATTAATGAAAAGTGTCAACTCATCGGATGATTAGAATAATTAGATACCCTGCTGCCACCCTTTGTCATCCCGTTGCCATCCCGCTTTTCCCCTGCTGGTGATCGAACGCTCGAAAAGTAAACGAAAAAATTAAGCATTGCTATAATTTTCACACTGTCTTAGCCAAGTCTGAGCAAATTTTTAACTCTTGTCTACATGGAGCCTATTATATATACTTTGCCAATCCAAGCTCTCCGTTATGACTATCAATTATGTTTTCAACCACAAATTATAAATTGTATTATTCACAGTATGAAATACGACGCAATAAAACGATATGACGTCATTTATTATATTTTTAGGTGACGTTAGCACACAATTATCTGTTGTACATCAAAGATTGAGAATAAAAAACTGAATTGAGCTCTTCCCATATCAAGTTTTTCTGTTAAATATTCGCATATTTAGAAACTAAATTCCTTCGTGACTAGCTTCCAAATATGGTTTTGAGTGGTCACGTGACAGTGCAATTTTCGAGCAAAAGTTCTGAAATTTTTTGAACCATTAAATTTTAGGAAAAGTCAAACCGTTTCAGCCCTTTTACTGTCCAGCCGTCTTATCAAGCTTTCTTTCGTTGTTTGGTAAGAAGACCCTCTCAGTAAACTTTATAGGTACTCTTAATGAATTTTTTTTCATTTATAGAGCAAAATCAAAGTTACTAAAGGACAATGCTGATGCTACAATACACAACAAATCGCAAACACATTTTCAAAGAAGATGGAAATCAATACATGTACTTTATATCACAGCGCTCTTCAATGCCATCGGTATGAAAAGATTAATAAATATTTAGCCCTATTAAGCTGCCCCCCTCTCTAGTTTTTCTTATGCATTTTATTCAAACTCAATTTTTCGTATTGAAACCTTTTGACTTTAACCTTTAATCTTTTGTATGCTTAAAAATGTAATTTTAGGAAAAATTAAATTCAAAAAATAAGAAAGAATTATTTTCTTCTGTCTGTGTTCTTTTCAATACACACTTCATCATGAGATTGATAGAATACCTCATCATCCCTAAATCCGCAAAGCTACTAATCTTAAATTGTTCATAAAACGACATCCGATTCGAAAACTTTAGTATATCATCAAATCATCTACGACCGCATTCACATGTCCAAAAAATTCACATTCAAATTCAAATTTCCACAATCATTTGTCTTTAAAGTTAATTTAAAGAGACGTCAATTTTTCCCAGCCCATTTTTTTTTACATTAAAACAACCTTTATAGCAACCTTGGCTTTATGGCTACTAGGGAATTTAAAATTCGAAAAGATTCACTGATCAAATTCCCAGGTCAATATAGAAGCTAGCTGTCCTTGTTAATGTCATTTGAAATTTATAGAGTTTCGAGCTACAGTCAAAAGGAGAAAAGGTTTTTGGGTCACACGGTAAATGCTCATTACTTTTTCTTCCTATATTTTTGCAGCTTCTGCTGTCTTTATTTTGCTTTTTCTTAATTTTTACTGCCTTTCAGAGTCACTAATCTCTGGTGTCACTAAAAAGTTGCTTTGATTTGAATGATGACCCTAGTAGACTCAAGTAATCTAAACTTAAACATGTATCACAAGTTTTAGCTCCTCGCACCATTTCCAACCATATAATCTTCATTTCCAACTGATACATTCTTCCCAGATCTCTTTGGCAGTTGTAAACTTGCTGACAATATCGATTTATTGCCTGCAAAATGGAGTAAGATTCCGAAGGAAGAGACATTAAAGCATTCACTCATTAATTCTCCTGTAAATACGAACTCATGTTTTGACATAATTTTCATTTTCATTCAACATAATTGTTATCAATTGTTATGACTGCGGTTTCTACTGCCATCATTTTGTTGTCAATCGACACTCTAAGGGGGTACTTGGGTGTCCACGAACGACTAATTTTTAAATGCTAATTGCAACACTCAACGCTGATACGCAGCGTTTTTCTGCGTCTAAATTAATATTTAGGGGGATAAGGTTTTTGTCAAAATTAATAGGAATTTAGTTTTACGGCTCTGCATAAGCGTATATTTTACAGACAAAGCTAAATATTGGCATGGTTGGATTTTTTTTTGATTTTCTTTCTTTTGATGAATTGAGTTGAGTTGAGTGAGTTATCGTATTTAAGCCCGCGAAAGTCTCGAGATGATTTGTGACTCGAGATGATTTGTGACCCACCAGGGTGACCCGGTCCTTCATCGATGTGACAACACCTTGTGATTCATTTTGCCTTTGCCTGGAATTACAGAGAGTTAGCATTTCTCCTCACACCTTCGCGACAAGTATGACCTTGGTAGGATTCGAACCCACGACCTTGCGATCACGAAGTTTTTTTCAAAGGAAAACATTTTTTCCTAAACACGTGGTTGCTAATTTTCCATATTGTTTATGCTAATTATAATGTTATTAAATAAAATAGTTACTTGGAGTAATCATTCAATGTTGCAAGTGTCCCGTGATACTCTGTACCTGTCCGGACCCCGTGCAGAAAAGGGTTAATTTTGAACAAGTTAACAAAAGTGCCCTTATTAAGTAAGTGTCCTCACTTGATCCCTTAAAGTCCGTTCAATAACTTTAAGGGAAGAAAAGGAGACATAGTCTTGTATTGTTGCAAATCCTGCTTTGCAGCAAATACCTAAAAAATAGGTAACATTGATATGTCCTTGGACGTTGCGGATAATTCACATATTTTCGACTATTCTAAGCATATTACACTGTTCCTCATTTCAATTGATTCAAGATATTTACATTTGGAATTCCATGTTTCACAACTCCACATCCTTCTATATTTGACAATTGTATTAAGTATTGTACTTCTCATAATTTAATAGTATACTCTTCAAAATTCTGTTTTCCATAATTCTAAATTCGATGAGTCTAAATTTTGACAATAAACATTTCGTAATTGGATGATCAATTTTAGTATTCTGTATTTCAGGATTTTTAGTTATACTATTATATATTCCACGATTCCTCTGTTCTGCATTGAGTATTCATTCTATATTTCATGATTCTGCATAGCATCATTATATATTGCAGTATTCCGCATTTTAGCATCTACATTGTCTAAATTTTCTAATCCTACCCTCCACGATTCCATATTCTACTATTCTTGGTTCATTGCATGTTACGCAGGACCATTGTTTCATTTGATGTGACTTTTTTGTATATTTTTTAATTTGTGCCACAATTTGGGATTTTCTTGTTACTCCGTGACCACTGTTTGATCTGTTTCTAATTTTCATTTTTTCGTTCTTGCAGATAAACAAATAAAATTCAGAAAGTTTCTTCTAAATTAATTTTTCATTTAACCTCAAAGAAGTGAAATTCAAAATAAAAATAGTTTCATAACAGCGTAAATTTTCTAAAAATTCATAGAATGTATCCTGAAAACTTTATAACAATTAATATCAAAAGCTTTCAAATTGCACACATATATTGTTTTATTTAAAAAGGGAAAAACGTTTTTAAAAAGGGAAAAACTGTTTTGAAAAGTAATCTGGAAATTTTTTTGCTTCATTTTCTAACAACGCCCTACAGTTGTTTTGTCAAATTGTTCTCCTTTTTGTATATAGCACCTTTTTAATTACAATGCCCGCCTTTTAAATCTGCATGTATTTCTATTCAAATACTGTAGTATTCCATGGTTCCACATTCCAACTATTATGTCCCATGTTTTGAAGATAGCCCCAGTGATGGGGACCTGTTCTTTGGTTAAGGTATGACAAATATTACCTAATTAAATCAACAATGACTTTCCCTAACGTTTGGCATTTGGCATCTCAAGAAGGAAAGTCATTCCAAAATTTTGCAAGACATTCAGAATCATTTCATCTTACAATTTATTGGAGGTACCTAGAAGTATAAAATATTGTAACATATAGATAGGATAAAGGCATGAGTTCCACGGGTTGAAGCTTTTATTTTAGCCGTCTATGAAACAGTTTCACACTTTTAATAAGATGTAATAGAAGTTCTGCATCGAACTTTTTTAAATACCAGTGTTTCCTACACAAAATACACTATATCAAAATAGCATTTAAAAATGTATCTTTTAACATTTTTGCCAAATTGATACCAAATATAGTATCTTTTTATACCAAATATTATTATTTTTTGAAAACCAAGTCATGTAATACTTTAATTCAACTTCCAAACACAGAGCTAGTTGTTCATGGCATACTTTATCAAGCACCTTGTCCGTTCTCTTTCTTTTCCTTGTTTTGTGTCTTGTTTGTCTTCATATTCATCGCTCCCAGCGCAAACAACCTTGCATTGTCTACTCCCCAATCATATTAGGCCTTTTTTAGTCTATTTCTTTAATCAGCACCAAATTATGAAAGATAATGCACAAAAAGTTCAAGCAAGTTATCTGTTAGCAAGCTTTGCGCAAAAATAACAGCGTTCACTATGTTTTTGCTGATTCTCCATCCAAACAAAAGAAAAGGCTGTGCTGTTTTGTCATAAAATGTAGTATAATTTAAGGCTAATTTAGATATCGTTAAATGTATTATTTAAGGTTCACGCTTTTTAATTGGGTTACAGATTTTAGATTTTTACCATGTAAATAGTGTTTTAAATTGTGTAAATAGTGTCTTACAATAAGTATGATTTTATTGTTATTAATGATATTATGTATTTGGTATGGTTTTTAGGGAGGGCCCTTTGAAGAACTAATGCTTAATTGAGTGGCTACCCTCCCCATTAGGTAGATTTTGAAATGAAATGAAATGAAAGAATAAAAAACTGGTAAAAAAAATCGCATTACTCAGTCATGTACATTTTATCTATGGCGGACGGGGCTGGGTGTACTTGTATCTGTGAAAGACGGAAAATTATATGCTTCCTGTTTTTCAAAATGTTTTTTCCCTTTTGCAGTAACAACGATCGTGTACTCATCGCTCTGGCCTTATATTAAAATGGTAAGTGAATAATTTTCCTTACACAAGATAATGGCAAGATAAACATAACATTTTTTACTTGGCTTCCCTCGTGGCTTCTCCAAACTTCACTGATTGAATGATTTAAAACGAAAACATTAGGACATACTGATTGTATGGTTGCAACCTAATTTAAAATTGAAAAGAAGTTAGAATTGAAAAGTGTTGTATTTTTCTTGTTGATGATAAGGACGAACCATCACTCAATTATTATGTTTAGAGAAGCTTTATTTTGATGGTCAAATCTGTACCCTGCATATAAAGTATGTTAGGAGTTTTAATTAATAAGAAACTAAAGCCCTTGTTCTCAGTGTCATCATTTAGTATCAAGAAAACTGAACGTTTCATGTTTGATGCAAGCCCAGTAGCTATTGATCATTAAACCCCATAAAATAGAGATACAAGAGTATTGTTCATTGAATCAAATACAGACATGCTGTATTTTTACAAATTGTAGTTTTCGAGTCTTATGTTATAATTAAAATTAATAATTAAAACATTATTTTGAATCAGATGTATGGCTGATTTTTCATGACGAGGCAAATTTTGCCTAATTCTGACTCTTGTTCTTGGTTCAGTACCGCGCAAAATAAAGGTCTAACAAGAAAACGGAGCAAAGGTCTAACAAACATAAAGAACTATTTTTTCCTTTGTTTCCATTATTTCTTTGCAAGTTGTGAATGGAGTAGCAATATCTTGCCATTACATGGAACTGTTGTATTGGGTGTTTTCGTCATTTAAAAATTAAGCCTAGAGAGCCTATATAAAATTAAGTCTATATTTATTATTCGAGATAAATTAACCCATTTTAGCTTTTCACATTGTACATTCGTATAGCTTTATTTTATAGTTATCTATAGGATCAATTAATACGTCTAATATCATCAACGGACTTGTTGGTTACTTGCTTCCTACCATTTTATCTTATTTGCTGGTGTTGTGTCAAGATGGGGGAATATCTTAGAATGAGTGAGTTATCGTATTTAACGTGCCTAGCCCGCGAAAGTCTCGAGATGACTTGTTTCCAGCATGGGACACGGGTTATACATAACCTTTCAGTTTTAAGCACATACACTTGCTATTCTTGCAAGGTATGGGTTTTTGCGCCTGGCGCAGGAGGGGGGGCATTAGGGCGACCCCTGTCCTTCCTCTCGATGTGACCATACCTCGTGATTCCTTTTGGCTTTGCCTGGAATTACAGAGAGTTAGCAGCTCTCCTCACACTTTCGCAGCAAGTATGACCTTGGTGGGATACGAACCCACGACCTTGAGGTTATGAGTCCGGCGCCTTAACCATTAGGCCATACTTGCTTGCGATTCAGCTTTCAATTGCACTGGTAAAGGAAGATCACTTTTTACATTTCCACAAGATCAAGCACTGCGAAAACGACGGGTCCAAAACATGCGTATAGAAAAGTTTAGGCCCAGGCGAGCTTCAAAACTTTGTGAAAATCACTGCCCAGACGATGGTTTTGAGAGGAACTTTTCAAGCTTTCTTTGAAGCTTTTTCTTCTCCAAAAATGAAATGCCAACAAAAAGGGAGAACTCCTGATGTCAAGAAAAGACTAGCCCAATGATGAAGCAAAAGCGTAGTGGTGGAGCATTCACAAAACGGAGTCGGAAAGAGGTAAGGGAAGTATATGTAACTAATTCAAATGAAGATTTACTATATTTATGCACTATAAAAATTTTGAAACGAGGCTGGAAGTTCCTTATTATTTTTAAAACACCAAAAGACTTGGACTTTAAATTATTGGCTTTCAGGAGATAATGAAAATGTTTGTAATTTAATTTTTTAAGGAAACAATTAGTTTACGAAATAAAATTAAAGTGAAACTGAAATTTTTGCATTAGGTTCCTTATTAAGAACAAATTACAAAAAAGTGTATAAGATTCATTTAGAACTGGTAGTTCCAGTTAATATCTGTACCCCGCCCATATGAAATGGAATAATCGAATACCATATTTTCTCTAATTAACGCCCCCTCTCTTTTAAACGCCCTCTCCAATATACGCCCCGTGCAATTTTCTAAAAGTGTTATAAACGCCCCTCTCTTTTAAACACCCCTGTTCCAATAAACGCCGTTATTCAATAAACGTTCTAGTAACTTTAAATAAACGTCGTTATTCAATAAATATTCTAGTAACTTTAAATTTTATTACTTCAAATGTTATTACCAAGTATTAAAAGTTACACACGCACCAAAGAATTTTTCATTGCATATAAAACGCTGTGTAGGAGCGTGGGAGGTGTAACCGCATTGCGTAGCTTGCATTGCGTAGGAGGTTTGGAAACTAACTTATTCCGTAATGTGCTGTGCAGTGCAAAAATGGAAGAGTTGCTGTGGGAATACCACTCTATGGGGAACACTCGTTATTTATTTATTATTTGGGTTGCAAATCGAGAAGCTATTTAAATTGCATGTTGTAGTTTGCAAGGAAAGATGTCGAGTGTTTTGGAAGCTGCTACTATATCAACAAACACGAGAGAAATGACTGAGGTAGGCAGTGTATGTCGTTCGCGCCGCCGCGCCGGCTGTATTTATTTTACACAAAAAGGGCCTAACCATACCGTAAACTAAAGTGATATAATAGTCTAGGCCAATATGTGGATAACTAAACTAGAAAGAAACTGTTTCCAATCAAGGTATGGCGGATCTACGACATTGGAGAAAACTAGATTTCTTGTTTGTTTATCTGTAATGACAGAAATACAGCGAACTAATAAATAGGACCACTAAATCAATGTAAAGTAACAACAGTGTTTTTTGAATACCTCATTGTTTTCTCGGGTTTGCAAGCATTCAGACAGGATGGTTATCTGATCTGATGCTTGGCATGGACGGATGTATATAGCATGGATGGTTCAGGTATCATTTCATCTGAAAATTTTAACAAAATATATATTTTCCTTTCTAGGGTTGTAAACAAACTAGGCTTATAAAGATTAGGCTGGATAATTTCAATTGAATTCCGACACAAGAGCCAAAAAATATTTTACAAATACATCATCAATTATGACTGAAGAGGAGAATAGTCCGCAGTGGATAGTGATTCCCAACACACTTCATGGATGCTCTTCACAAAACTTAGGCAATGCAATTAACTACTCATGTCAATTTGAATTGCAAGAAAAAAGAAAGAATTCAATAAGAACATCAAAGTATACATGGCTGACATTTCTTCCAAAAAATTTGTTTGAACAGTTTCATCGGTTTGCGAACATGTACTTTTTAACAATTATTGTTCTGAATTGGCTACCTGCAATAAATGCATTTGGCAAAGAGATTGCCATGTTTCCATTGCTTTTTGTTTTATCTGTCACTGCCATGAAAGATTTGTTTGAAGATAGAAGAAGGCATAAATCAGATCGATATGTCAATGGAAGACCCTGTAAAATTTACTCAAGGTATTCATATTTATATCTGATAAACAGAGGCAACTTTTGTAACAATATTAATGTCACACCAATTTTAAAGTGATTAGTGGCAAAAAACAAAGGAAAATTCTCTCAACTTGAAAATCTAAACATCTCCTCTGCATCTCTGCATGGCCTTGCTTGTTTACATTTTCCAGTTGAGCTGGTTTATCGTTGTTTTTAAGGGATAATTTCTTTGAAATTGGTGTTTGAATTTCACTTTGTTTATCAAATTTACCTGATACGTTCACTGCACAACTTTTTACCTTATTTGTTTTCTGTCTGCACATTTTTAAATCAGAGGAATTTTATGTTTAAATTTAGTCAAAAATTGAAGTTACTGTTGGATTCTTTAAAGTTGAGGTTTTGAAAATATATCTTCTGTAAAGAGGTCACATTTTTGCTCATTATCTGTCTGTGACAAATTCTCCATACAATTTTTTGAGCAATATCTTTGAGCAATATAATTTTCTTTACTGCATATATATCATTTGCTTTTTCACTTGTTGAGGAATCAGCTTAAATGTTATCCTTATCTTTTAACACTCAGGCACAAAGTTTCTTATTAAATAGAATCTGAAAAGATATCCAAATATATTTATCAAAAATTTTCTTTTACATATATAGCAACCATATGATTTAGAAAAAAATATCAAAGCAATAGTTTTGAGATCAATGTTCATGCTGATTGATCCTAAAACCCAAAAGAGCCTTTCCAACACAACCGCGACAAATCTTGGAATCAATTTCCCTCCTTATATTGCAAAACGATATGAGTGAAACATATATATTCTGAGTTTAACATGAACTTTTATGATCCTTATGGCTGTGCATATGTTTCATGAAACCCCCACAGCTATTTAGCCCAAAGGAAGCAGTACCATCCGTAACTTGGATAAGGGGGCATGTCTAAGAAAATCTTGAGCTGACACAAAAATATAATAGAATGAAAACGCAAACTCAAAAATAAAATTGCATGGCATAGGTTATGATGCAATTTTGCTGCCTATAACATCTTTTTATTAAAATTTCTATGCTATTTCTTATTCTTAATATTATACCCAAAAATATAAGATTTACAATTTTTAGAGCCACTTATATTTTAGATGAAACATTTTTCAAACCCAAAAATATATCGTCAAAATAAAAATCATGATACCAAAAATATAGGTCATGCCCCCCTACCCAAGTCAGTTAGTACTGCCCCCCTGGGCTTATGAGAACCACATTTTCAGGGATTGGAATTTCATTATGCGATATAATAAGCTAACGACCAATGAAAGTGTGTATGCGGTCATGTGGAATCGAAACCATAATAAAAAACTCACACCAGTGACAATTGATTAACACAGTTATATTCTCATAATTTGACAATTGGTAAGAAAACAATTGGTTTCTGGTTAGTTTACCTGCAAATAATTTAAACATGGAATCCATATCTTTACAATGAGATGAAGACCAGAGTAGGCAAATTTCAGAAAGGTAAAATACCTGCAGTTCTATACCACATTTCTTATGCAGGCACACTGCTTCTGAATGGAGTGTTCTCAGAGTCACTTTGGCTAGATTGGTTGTTGGGTGGGTTGGGGCTGTATTGAAGTGATGAAAATGCAGCCATTTTTCCTCTTGCTTGGAATGCAAGGACACTTTTATTGATAAAAAAATAACCTAGTTTTTAATGTTATTTTTTAACTTATAGCACTTTCAGTTTCAACTCTTTCAACATCCAACACTATAATCAAAGTTAAATTGGTCTGGGCACTATATCAAAATTTGTTACTTCAAGTTTATTTGGTATAAGGCCCATGCTTGACAGAATGCAGACATTGGAATGAGCATTAAAGTTAGTCTCTTCACCTACTGCTCAAAATAACACCAAACACCTGGAAACCTATTTGAATATATTAATCCAGTTACAGTATGTATATAAATTTTGTTTCATTTTCTATCTTCAACTAAATTTTTTTAACAGGAAAAGTCAAACCTATGTGGAGGACAAATGGATGAATATTACTGTTGGAGATATTGTGAAGCTATCAGCGAATGATGCTGTCCCTGCAGATGTGTTGCTTTTGAATTCCAGTGATGAAGGAGGAATCTGCTATGTATCCACTGCCAGTCTAGATGGTGAAACAAATCTAAAACAAAAGCACTGTGTCAATTACATAACTGATGGAACGGTAAGCAACATGTACATAATCTTTTGATTGCATCCATTGGAGTTTTTATAATGGAGCTGAAATATCAACTTATACTGTAGATGCAAACTTTTAGTACTTCAATATGTGGGATAGAAAACAATATTGGAACTAGAACTTTAATACAATTAAAACAGCCAATTACTTTTTATTTAATTGAAAATTTGAATTTACAATCCATTGATTCAGAGATTCTAACCCTCATGGCTTTGACTGGAGACATCCCGTTTTCAGTCATATTTTCTGGATTCCTGCTTTCAGGTCATAACCTCTCTTTTTGTGATTTCAAGAACTCTTTTAAATCATTTGTATTTTCATTAATCAAAATATCATACACAAGGTCCATATCTACATTAATTGCTATTGATTTTTCCAACTATTGCCATCATCCATTTTTGGTGGAACTGATTCTGAATGTTGGAAGATGATAAATCTATAATAAAAAAGACAGTGTTTTAAGGAATTTCCAGTGGTAAAAAGGGTGTGGTCCTAAATATCTAACTAACTACCTCTGTTTGCAAGGCTGTAGCTCGAAATCCATGAGGCTAAAAATTTCAACTTATATTCAAACCTATTTCTGAAGTGTGAACGTTAGTTTGTGATATTCAATCATCTGAGACCATGTTTATTTGTCAAAAATTCTCCTCATTCTTGAGCTAGTCAATTTAAAGGAACAGCATTCATTTCTAGTCCATTGCTTACCCCTATATCGACTAGGGAGTTTCATCAGGGATCTTTTTAAATTTTAAACTCCCAAGTTGCCATTTCAGATTTGTAGTCTTGCAAATTTCGCACTACAGCCCTGCAAACAGAGCTTTCTTTTTTTGGGTTACTCGGTAGAATTGTAATTAATGTTAGGTTCTCATTCTATGAAATGGGTACTCATTCTATGAAAAGTTGAGTCTCCTAATGTTTGATTTAATTGTATACCTGGATTGCACTGTACTCTGATTGGAATTGGATTCTTATGAACTGAACTGGACTGGATTGGACTTTTGTTTTGTTGAAAGCATGATATTATTACCACTACAAACAATTATATCAAAGCAATCGATGGTTACAAACATACAGCAACATACGCTTACACATCTACTCTTCTGTTGAGCAAAGATGAAATTTTTTCTTCAATTTTGAAACGGAGATTTTCTTGTATTTTTAAGACATTTGAAAATTTTAAGAGGTTTGAAACTGTGCAAAGTTTTTGCCAATCATATAATTTTTACATAAGGTTTTTGTAATTTTAAAATCAATTAAACAATATATGTATATTTTTGCAGCCTCAGACAGAATTCTCCCTAACTGATGTCAAGTTTATTGTTAACTGTGAGCAGCCAAATAATCAAATTCATAATTTTAATGGCAACATGTAAGTTAAAAAAATAAATGTTATTTTTTATTTCAAAGTAGATTTTTTAGGTTTTGACAATAAAAATACTCATTGTATTGAGTCTGGCCTCTGATTGATAGTTTAGAAGAACATATCGAGGGGCACTTAAGCAGAAGAAATCGATCTATTAGAATATGTAAAGAAAAGTGCGGAAGTAGCTGCAAGCAAAGGAAGGCAAGTCAAAATGACTACGAACAATAAAATTGAAGTACAGCTGAACCCCATTATCTCGAAATCTCAAGGGCAATGAAATTTGTTTGAGATGACAAGTTTCCGAGATGACAGAAGCTGAATCAACACTAAAAAATCAAGTATTTTTCAAGATTTGTAATTTTTTCTCTTTAGAAAATTAGAAGATGGAAAAAGATTGCATGTGGATCGAAATCATCTTCTTCTACGTGGCTCTATGATCAGAAACACGTCAACTGTTGAAGGGCTTGTCATATATGCAGGTTAGCTTGCGAATTTTCTTGTAGTTTATAACTGGTTAGGTTGGTTGCATTAACTGCCAATGTAAGATACAACATATCATTTTTAGTTGCTGATTTAACAAATGCTCAAAGGTTTGAAAAATTACGAAAATTTGAATTTGTTACTTGTATGCAAATTAGATTACAAATTGTTTCAAAAGTGCAGCTCAAAAGTAGGTTTTTCTTTTGGTAATCATCGTTATTTCTTTTACGTGACCGAAATTACAATCTTATTGATGAATTTTTATGTTTGCAGAAAAATTCGTTTTTAAGACTTTATACTGAATCATAGGAAAGTTGAAAAATCTTTTGAAATTCAGATTGATATACATTGAGACAACATCAGTTATTGTAAAATATTGCAGTTAAACTCCGCTACTTCGAACTCTCTAGGGAAACGAAAATTTGTTCAAGATAGCGAGTATTCAAAATAACCGAAGCTAAAGAAAGACTGGAAGGTCTCAAGATACGCAGAACGGTTCGAGTTAAGTTAATCGGGGTTCAAGTTAAGCGTATTTGAAATAGCGGGTTTCAACTGTACTGTTCTTTACATGTTTTCAGAATTTTGCAATTTACATTTTTAGGTCATGATACAAAAGCAATGTTGAATAACAGTGGACAAAGGTACAAGCGTAGTAAACTGGAAAGAGATATAAACAAGGATGTTTTAGCATGTGTTCTCATTCTTTTTATACTTTGTACCTTGGGTGGAATTGGTAAGAAATGTTTTCATGACTGTTTTTCCCAAAGTAGACTGGTTTATGTTTATTTGTAATACTTTGCGATTAAATAAAATACGTCCAAAAAAAATTGCGACTGCTTTCGATTGTACTCGTAGACTATCGCAGAGAAAGAAAAATCTCTAATATTGCAATCCCTTGCAATAAGTCTCTCTATACTGCAATCAAGTATCTTTCTGGGAATCTTAAAAACAATTTTTCTCTTTAAAACATTTTTAAAATTGTGATCCTTTGCAATTATATGGGAGCATCACAAAAACTGCAACTCCTTGCGATTACTTCCGATCCTATGCAACTCCATGCAACTCTTTGCTATTCTTTGTGATTATAGTCCGGAAAACACCCTGGTCGCACGTTCTTTCACCGTAGGACGGTTGAATAAATCAAAGTAAAATGACGTGCCACACCCAAAATACGCCCTTTTCATTGTTTAACGAGGAAGGTTTTTCTAATGATCAAACTTTCCGCTCGCAGGAAGGTTGGTCATTTTTCTGGACTCAGGTAAATAAAAGTTTCCTTGTACTTGTATTATTTCTTTTCTATTTGGATTTTGATTTCATCACCAGGGTGCGCTTTGTGGACTAAACACAACATGCAATTTAACCAAGATTTAGCATTGACTGAACGAGAACCAGGCATGGAAGGATTTGTTAGATTTTTCACATTCGTCATCATTTTGCAAGTATGTATATTTTGGAACATGCTACTTTTAATCAGTGGAAATACATTTTTCTTTCTATCTGTGGGTGCTTTATATTCTATCTGTGGGTGGTTGTGCTAACATATAATAACATTTAATAATATTTTATACTTGTCAACGGCATTGTCTGAAACGTTATTGTATTATCTAATAAGCAGTTTTTAAGGTATTTACCAGTTTTTAATGTTTATTTAGCACACTTTAGCAAGGTTTACAAGAGCAGAGAAGAAAATGTATTTTAATAGACCATTTTAATAGTCACCCATTTTAATAGTGGGCAAAATGGCCACGTTTGATACAGCCGTCAATATTCCACCCAAGAAATTAGAAAATTAGATTTTGCATCTATCTATATATAGATTTTGCAACTTCAATGCAGATGAGTATTTTCTATAAAACAATGATGATGTTTTTTAAACTTTGTTTTCATTTATTTACTCCTTATTCCTTGGAAAGACTAATTTTTGGTCGATTAGACAATAATTGCCTTGCAAAACAGGGCCATTTTTTTTCCTACTTACGAGATAGCGCCACAAATCTCCGAAATGGTCTATTGTAAGTGATCACTTTAGTTTGGTTTTAGTGATAATTTTTGGGACAATCTGCATGCAAAATAGCTTTCAACTGATAAATATAACGTTCCTTATTTGTGTAACTACCAATGTAATTTTTGATCGATACGACATTAATTGCCTTGCAAAACAGGGCCATTTTTGTCCCAGTTACGAGATAGCATCGCAAACCTCTGAAATAGTCTATTGTAAGTGATCATTTTATTTTGGTCTTAGTGATAATTTTTAGGACAATCTACATGCAAAATAGCTTTTAACTGATAAATATAACGTTGCTTATTTGTGTAACTACCAACGTAATTTTTGATCGATACGACATTAATTTGCCTTGCAAAACAGGGCCATTTTTGTCCCAGTTACGAGATAGCGTCGCAAATCTCCGAAATGGTCTATTGTAAGTGATCATTTTAGTTTGGTCTTAGTGATAATTTTTGGGACAATCTGCATGCGAAATAGCTTTTAACTGATAAATATAACGTTACTTATTTGTGTAAACTCCCAACTTTTTTAGGTTATAATTCCAGTTTCACTGTACGTATCAGTGGAGTTGGTCAAACTCGGTCAAGTGTATTTCATCAACCAAGACATTGAATTGTTTTACGAGCCGGCCGCAAACTTTTCTGTGTGCAGAGCAACCACGATTAACGAAGATCTTGGACAGATTCAATATGTATTTTGTGACAAAACCGGCACACTGACGGAAAATAAAATGGTCCTGAAAAGGTTCACTGTGCTTGGCACGGACTATATTGTTCCGGATGGTAAGCAAGACTATACTTGTTCTTTTGTCTGATTTGTAAAATGAAAGATTGCGGTTTCAAACTAGAGTCCCTATGTTTCCCTCCGTTTCTTTGTTTTATCTAATAGCACTTTGCTGCACAATGGACTAATGACGTTAGTAGTCGAGTCTTGGACCTAATTTTTGAAACCTCGAACTTGATTTTCGAATCTTTGACTTAGATTTTCGAAGCTTAGAATTCGATTCTCGAAGCCTTCGAATTCAACGTTCTGAAGACCGAGTTATGCTTCATGATTGGACATTTTCTGAAGCCATGGCAACAAGATGAAATACTGCGTTCTGATTTGTGAACAGCAAAACTAGGCCCAAGATTTGATAGCACTTTAGTCTCTAGTGGACTGAAGACTATCAAGAAGGACTATCAGATATAGCAAAGAAACGGAGAGAAACATAGGGACTCGTGTAATAATTCTAGTTTCAAACATGACAACGCGATTTGCGATTTACAAATTTGATTAATTGCAATTTTAAAGTTACACAATTTTGTATTTGTAAATTTGTAAATTATAATTTTGAAAATGATAGCTTCTTCACAGCTGTTTTGCAATTTTGTTTACAATTTTTGGGACTCCCAGTAGTTTAACTTGAACAAAACGTGGTAGTCAATCCGATAAGGGGTCAACGAAATTCCCTTCTTTGTCTTACAGGTGTTTCTTCAGAAACTGTGGAGCCTGATTGCAGAAATATTGAAATAAACACACTCAGTGATAACCGATTTGATTTCAAGAAAAGTTGGACCGACTTTTTTCTTGGAATTACCCTATGCAATACAATTGTCGTCGTAGAAACGATAAAGAGTATGGACAGTATTGGATCTAGAGACAATGGTGCCTATGAAGAAATTCCTACCATTGTCACGTCTAATGGCACGAGAAACAATTTTTATGACACCGATGTAGTTGCTTCCTCGGAGCCACCTTTTGTTATGTATAAAAATGGACACGATGTTGGAAATGGAAACACACAAATTCATAACCGTGTTAAAAGCAATGGAAGTATTAAATCGAACGATTCTAAGACTAGCCAAGGGGAACGCAAGTCTAAGAGAAAACGTTCAAAAAACCCTAAGCTCGGTACGTTACAGCTTAATTCCACGCGATATGAAGCAGAATCGCCCGACGAGGAGGCCCTTGTCAAAGCAGCGTATAATTTTGGTTACAAATTGAAAGCCAGGTTTCCAGGCTCAGTGAGACTGCAGTTGCCAAATGGCGTTGTTTCGGATTTTGTGCTCTTGCACACTCTCGCGTTCGACTCGACGAGGAAAAGAATGTCTGTTATTGTCAAAGACCCGAATGGAAAAATACGACTGTTCTGCAAAGGTGCTGATACTGCTATTATGAGCCGCTTAAGAAATTACTCAGGTAAGTAACTATTATTGCAAGCTAAAAAATTCGAATTAAACCTCAGACAAACCTCAATTTTTAAACGATACTACAGCCATTATCACACGTGCTGTTATTAAGTAGCAAGTCTGTAAGTATGCTTGCGGGTTAAAAGTTTATCGATGTACATAGTTAAATTAAAGGTCTTAACGTTTTTTTCAAAGTATCTATAAGAAAAAGTGGTAGAAAATGATAGAATTAATATACAAAATTTAATTGTCATTCAGTTGAAAGATTTTTAATTTTAAAAGTTTCATTTCAAAAATTTGTAAAATGTAAAATGTAATTTTTAACATGTTTGTTTTAAGATTGTTCATATGAAATAATTGAAGAACAAATTCAAGAGTATGCACACGAAGGTTTGCGGACACTTTGTATCGCTAAAAGAGTGAGTTTTATTAGTTTTACTATTAATTTTTTGATATTTTCAGATATTTTTTGGTAATTTGGCATATATATATTAGACGGGGAAAATAGCCTAACCATCTAAGCAAGTGCCTAACTAAACTTTTTAAGGGTTGTATTGTTTGAGTAGGTCATTGGGATTAATTTAAGACAATGTGCCATTTCTGAAA
>JAYJMH010030001.1:0-17268 GCA_036873815.1 Phacellophora camtschatica
CGGCAATCACAATCCTGCTCCAATAATCTAGAACTAATTTCTACAAGACTAAGCACTCTGTCACGTTGTTGTGTTTCGTACTCCCTGTCTTCTTTCAATCTCAGGTTTTCTTGAGCCAGTGCCTGCATTTTGTTGTCATTCAATTTTAACAAATCAACGACATTACCTTCCAATAATTTTTGTTCCATTTCAAGTTCGTTAATCTTAGCTGCTTTCTTTATGTTGTCGTTCAAAAGTTCTACACAGCAATGTGTTTGATTGCTTTGAAACTTATCATATGTGTTATTCTTTTCAGTAGGTGATTCAACCACTGGGTTGTTGATATCTCTAAGCATGAGCATTTCCTTGTCCATCAACATAGTTTCTATCTTCATCTGGAATGCCTCCATCTTCTGCATACGGCCTGCAACATCCTTCTGCCAAATTCCAATATTTTCAAAGTTTCCATCAATTATTTCTCCAACAACTTCCAAGTACTTTTGCTGCACTCCAGAAATGTGTCTCGCATCCTTGCACTGTTCCTTTCCAGCATGGTTCTGAGTTGGTTTACTTTCAGCTTTATTGTTACTATCCTTGTCTTCTTTTATTGAAGTGTTACAAACTGAATTATGTTTACTTGTACTAGGCACATAGCCTGGCCTCGTTCCTTTTCCCCGTTTAGCATTGTTTTTGTTATCGGCCAAAAATACTGCTTTGAGTGTTTCCATATCTTTTTCTAAAGCGACTGTTTTGGCAGGAAATACTTGATCGTGGTATTTATTTTCATGATTGCGTGCTCCCGGCTGCTCCGTGTGCGTGGCCGTGGCACAATCATTTCCGTCAATTGATTTCTTAATTACTACATGCTCTTTCGTTTCAGCCTCGCATGATTTTTCAGGCTTAATTCCTATTTTAGCCTCGCATGGCTTTTTAACCTCAATTATCGTTTCAACATCGCATTGCTTTTCAACGTCATTTTCCGTTTGAGTATCAAAATTATGTTCAGTCATATCACTGCCCTCTATTGCACACGAATGCATTAATTCTTCGTAGCGTCCCAGGGCTTTTTGTCTCAGTGCACGTTGAGAGGGCTGACGAGGAAGAATTTCTTGAATAATCTCGTTTAGAGATCTACGCTTTTGAATACGAACTGCCTATGAAAGAATATTTAATGAAAATAATTTATTTGAAATGGTTGGTGCTTTATGAGTCAATAGATCTGTCCTCAAAGTTGCGCAGAATCGAAAAATTATTGCTTGTGTAGCTTCAAATTGGTATTCAAATGAAGTTTGCAGAATTACCAACGGAAAGTCTTAATTTACTTTGGGGGGAGCTGGATTCTGATGTTCATTTGTCATTTTATCATGTTTTAGAATTCAATTTTGATTAAATAAAGCTATTGTTGAGAGTAAACTTAAATAATTGTTGATAATTTGTTGCGTAATGCACTGTTACAGTTCATCATATGTTATCCCTAAGGAACTAAGATGTTATTATGATCTTGCCAGATATCAAGTGACGATTTTAATTTTACATTCAATTAATTTTTTTATTTTACATTAAATATGATAACAATCGTGATGCCTATTGTTAAACAGGCTGCCTTGCTTGAAAGAAGGATAAGGGGATTACCCTTAAACACAAAGAATTTTCGCAGGCCATTCTGCAACAGCTCTAGTTGAGGAGGACGAACAATTTCAACTTTGAATTTACATATATCGCCTCAAAATGCGTCAAAAGTTTCAAATAAGGTATGTTCAATCAAGTTAACTGTCATTGAATACCAGCAGATATATTTTGTAGCGTTCTAAGTAATATTTTCGTTGCTAGACTCAATCAAATCCATTGCCTTTTTGTTGGGACACCCGGTATACTAAACTGAATTAAGACTAAAAGTTAAGCAACCCAATTGTTGAACACTATTTCCATTTACAATATGTAAATTCAAAGCTAAAAAAATATAATTAATACCGGCAAAGCAAAAAGTTAGTGGCGTAGAAACCCGGAGACATGGATGCAAGTGCACCACACTTTTTCACAAATTTGAATGGGTGGTCTTCAATGTGTGTGTCTCTAAGGCACCAAAAATGTGCCTTTCCTTAACTGTGTCCCTCACTTCTAAGAAAATTACTTCGACCTTGCAAAAAACTAGAATCTGAAGAAATCTTTTTGATTCAAAATATATGACAAACACGTTTTATGCCCAAATATTTTTTTCCATATTTCAATAAGCCCCTTTAGCAAACAATAAACATGTGTGTAATTTGGTAGTTGTCCTCTCAAACCTTTAAACAGACTAAATCCTTCTGTTCAACAATAAAGGAAGTAGCAACCACCTCTTCCCAAGACAGATATGTGTGTTTATCTAATGCCTTTAAATATTCCTACAGATACAAGCGTAATATTTGCTAAAATATTAGTACCTCTCGCATTCTCGTTTCTCCTTCTATTGGAATTTGCTCTGTTATCTTGTCCACCGAGTCTGACTGCATCTGATCATCAGAAATATATCCTCCTCTTTCAGTGTTGTCTTTAACTTCGAGGGATTCGGTGAGATTGATCGATGATCCTGCAATGCTCCTATCTAATTCGTTTGTCAATGTGGGTTGCCCTGAGCTACCAACGCATCCTAAAATGTAAATAATATACTAACATCTAGGTCTACAACAGTATTTAACAATTTAAAAGAATTTATCATTTTAACATTTCAATTGTTAAAAATTGCCACTAATTTCCATTCTAGAAAATGTCGTATCCAATTATAACTTTTAACTAAAAATATTTCATCGCCTATTTTTAATAATTACTAAAAATAAAGTGAAAGCTTTAATTGGTTCAAATTCCACTTTCCCCACTAAAAAAACGACCTGGATAAAGTCTAATGATCCTGCTTTAAAAGAAAGGATTATTCTCTCTTAAAGTTCACTTCTTTTTTAAACCTTTCTTTTGAGATACAAAGATACAATCTCCACCCCTTAAGAAATTATGTAAGCTATTGAAGTTGACTTGTACGAGCGTTGATAGAAAATTCCATGACCGTTGTAAGTATTTTATGTAATTGTAACAGCACAAAAGTTCAAAAAATTAAAGTTTCTACTTTTGAATATATCTGTAAAGTTCCCATATCTGATTAACTTACCCCAATCTCAAATTTGTTCCAATATTACAAGCAATCAGTGACTTACTGGAGCTTTTACACTTACGACACTTGAATTATTGAAAAATGGATTTCAAGTGCTGTTTAGAACTTTATAAGAACTACACTATATGAACAACTAATCAAGAAAATGTCGTTCGTAAAATTGAAGAACTTTCTTAAAATATTAAGAAGCTTTTGATACTTGGGCCGATCCAAGTTTCTTAAAGTGATTATACCCGCTGTCTCTGTGTAGCATTGCAGCATAATAGCATAATATTATACCACTGAAGCAATATTATTGAATAATATTGAAGCAAGTTGTTATCGTAAAATTGTTAATTTAACATCGTAGAAAATAAAATTGGAACGAGAACAAAGAGCTACGAAGCTACGGAACATGCAAAAGTGATAACGATGTTCCAACAAATTTAATGAATACCAATAACTAAAATAAATAAATTATGAGTATTATACATTTCTTACCTTTTCCTGCTATTTTGAAGCATACTTCTTTGCCTTCACTACCTGCGGATGCCATGTTTAAACGGCACTGATACCCACCGATGCGATGGTCGGTTGGCTCCCTCGGTGAAGGATCTTCCTTTGATGATTGTGTTTATATATCAACGGCAAAAGTATGGAAAATATTAATATAAAAAGTAGTAAAATTTAAAAGTTAATAATTAAAAAGTTTAAAAACAATCACAGCTTAAAATTTGATTTAAGTTACGAATAATGTTTCCATATTGTGTTGCAGTAAAAATTAGAACCAGAGATGGCAAATGAAATATTTGATTGATCCGACGTCAGATCAAAAGAACTTTTGACGTATTTTCATTCAAGCGGAAAATATATGATTTGCCACGAAATTTGCGTAATAAGACATTTAAAAACAAGACCTACTTTTTGTGTTATGTTAAAGACCAACCTCTGGTTCTGAAGAAACCCTACATTTTGGTTATCATTGGGCAAAGCAAAGATTACCTTATAAGTAAATCAATGGAGTTAAAAGGGCGAACGCCAGAGGACTGGGAGATCTAAAAATAAATAATAGCTATTTCTGCGATCAAAACTGTTATGTTCATATGGTTTCAAAGTTCACACGTTATGTTCATTACTTTCAAAGGCAGTCTCCAGGCCCGCTGCACTTCATGATACAACTGCGGTTCATTTAATAAATGGAGCTCCTCCCCAATAACTTTGCAAACGTGTAGCCTTTTGTAAGACAGCATCCTTTTAATGTTCATGTTAATTCACTGTTATAGTTAGTTTAGTATTATCGCCAAGCTTTGTAATAGGTAGCGCATTTGATGTATAAAAAAGACACCCTTTCGTAGGACACCCCTTTCCGTAGAACCCGTTGCTTGTGCATTCTATTTGAGGTTTTTATTCAAAATCATTATTTTTAAACATCAATACATACGAAAGCTTCAGTCTTGTTATTTTAGTGGTACTACATTCCTGCTAGTATACCTCTGCATTGGACTAGTTACAACAGTCCCTACGATTCCGCTGACTGTTGTAACTTACTAGTCTACCTCTGTCTTGTAAACGTGTGGAGCAAAATCTCATGCTAAAACAAACATAACCTTGTCGGTCAGTTTTTCAAATAATTCCATGAAAACTGACAATAATAATAGCTGTCCGCGCTTTCGGTTTGCCCCTCCTCCTCCAGTGCGTACTACTTTAAGGATGTCCCTGCTCTTCTAGAAAAATTAGGGCTTCAGTTTCTTACGTTGCAGTGTCTTTCAAGCCGGACTTTACAATGTAAATTGTCGGTTGCAGATCTACAAGATATCAGAAAGCAACCAAGCATATTTTAAAAGAAAGTTTTGTTTCAAAATATCCCAGTAAGTTTTCATAAAACATGTCAGACAATAAAAATGTCGCATGAAACTCAATCCAGCAATGAACATTTTTAGATAAAATGAAGTTCAAAAAGCTGATTTCCTCATGATGATTTTAAGGTAAAAAAAACTCTATAATAAAAAAGAAATTGGTAATCCATGGTCAAAAATGTCGTTCTTTCAAGTTGGAACCATTTCCTGATTATGAAAATGATTGGTCAGGTTGAAAAGTTAAGAGCTTTCTGAGTTGCTAGAAATGTGTACCTTATCCTTTCACAATCCCAACATTTGTTTGTCGTTTTGGCAAAATCAAAGAAAAAAGTGCCAAGCTTGGAATCATGTAATTTACCAATTTGACTGAGGTGTTAATCAAATTAACACCTAGTATAGCAACTGTTGCTATGTTAGAAAAGGGGATAAAAGGACTTGACAAAAGGACATAAGGTCGGACAAGTGGGCAATAAGACAAACGTAAAACAAAAGGATTTGACAACTAAGAAAGGTAAATATGTCTATGCAAACACAACAAAAAGGAAAACAGAGAAACAAAACATGATTTTCCAATTGTTGCATAAATTTTTCGTACAGAGCAATCTAATTCATTTTTCTAACAAGGCTATTTATAGCGTCTTCTCTGTTTCCAAAATCGCCTCCTTCGACGAAATGGTTAGTCTTCTTGCGGAATCCACCATTGGGATTGTTGAGCTTGAAAGGCCACAAGAAGTTGCTTGCTCTTTTGAAGTTAGGCCCAACTGAGTAAATTTCATGGATAAGATCTTCTACACAGATTATTCCTCCTTTGCCAAGTGCTTTCTCAATGATTGAGTTGTCTGTGATTGGCACCCTCTGTTTGTGGACCTTGGCAAACCCACGTTTGTATATGAGCTCACGGATGGTCTTCAAGTTTGGATATCTGTAATGAAACAACCAGTTTGTTGTTAAAGTAGACTTAGTATGAAAATATAAAACGAAATTAATAAGAAATGCACATGAACAAAAAAAGGTATTGTAATATTTCTATTGTTTAAAAAATATATTTTCAGGATGTTTTCCCCACAATGAATCCTCCAATAGTGTACTTCAAAAGAATTAATAGTGAGGTCAGGCTACTGCAATCAAAACAAATCTTGATGCTTTTGAAAAGCATGATGCAGCAACAGCTGCAGTCACATGACTGACTTCCCTACTGTTTCAGCCATGATGGTTGCAGTTTTGAATAAACAATAACAGTAAAAAGTGTACTTACCCCCAAGCAATGAAAGGCTCCACAAGTCTCAACATGTTCAGTGTAGATTTATTCAGTTTGATGAAAATACCATTGTTAATCTGCCTCAATCTCAACAATTGCAATGCCTTCTTCACTTTTGGGCTAACTTGGTTAACACCCCTAATTCTCATCACGAATCCCAACTTTGCCTCTGGGGGGACATAAAATTTACCAGCAGATTTTACTTGTCGTTTTCTCCTGATCTCATCTTTTTCTTCAGCTCTGTATGCTTTGACATAGGCCTCTGCACGCTTGAATATAACCTTTCTTTTGTCTTTCAAAACCTGAAAAAAGATATGAATTCATGACCAAAGTTCTACTAATATGTTATTACGTTAAATATGTAATACAAGAATAAAGTGTAACTTTAAATATGCGTTATACCTTCCAGTAACATAATGTCCAAAATCTGTTAAAAAAGGAAGCAAATAGTCACAACCTTTCATTTTAACAGGTTTAAGTATTCTCTTGTCCACAAGCGAAGCCTCTTGTACATAGAACATTGACACAACAGACTTTAGAAATGGACTTGCATTTAATATTGAAGAGTCCTGCTGCAGTGCCTTTTTCCGATAAGGAAAACTTGTCAATGTCCTCAAATTTTGATAGCAAACTGTGGTCCAAACCCAGGGTGCATTCCAAAGGTTTTGCATGATGCTAAAGTCTGCCAAGTAGATTATGTCACACCAACACAAAAATATCAGTGGGATACCATACAATGGCACATTACGTCATTTATTTACCACTAAACCATTATATGTCAGGTTGGAACATACATTATTCTGACATAAAAAGTAACATATTTCAGCCCTCTCCATGAAAAAATACAGGCTCGACTGATCCCCTCAAAATAAGATTCAATAAACACATTATATAGAAATTTCTGATAATAACAAATTTAGGCAGTCAATTTACCAAGCCAGTTAGGCTCCAGGCAACTTGCCAGGCACCCAGTTGATCAGAATTGATCTAGCAACTTTTAATTAGATGCCAAAATTACATTAATTCAATAATGATTATTTCTAGGACATTTTTAGAATAATATTCTTATGTTCACAAACATAAATGTGGTAGATGTGGTCAAGTATTAAATTAAATTCTTATTGTTGTATTGACAGTACCTTTCTTTGTTTGATTTGTGCTCTGGCTCTTGCAGCTCTGATTGTTTCAAGAGTCTTTCTTTTTTTTAAGAGAGTCTCAGGGACTCCTGGCAGCTTTTGGCTGTTGAAAAGAAATTACATAACTGTATTAAATGTTAGTATGTAATACAAGAATGAAGTGCAACTTTAAGTATGTGTTATACCTCTTCCAGTAACAAAATGTCCAAATCTGTTGAAAAAATGAAGCAATTACATAGTCACAACCTTTAATTTCAACAGATTTACATATTATCTTGTCCACAAGCGAAGCCTCTTGTACATAGAACATTGACACAACAGACTTTAGAAATGGACTTGAATCTAATATTGAAGAACCCTGCTGCAGTCCATAGTATGTGTTTGGTAAGGAAAAACCTGTCAATATTCTTAAATTTTGATAGCAAACTGCAGTCCAAAGGTTTTGCATATGCTAACCTAAACCAACCCAAAAGTATCAACAGGTTACCATTTTAGCAGATGAAGTATGTGGGCCTGTAGCACTACATCTCCTATCCTACCTAATTTACATCTACAACTATCTATGATTTTGAAGTTGTAGAGTAGTTAAATTTAGATATTTATAAATTATGTAGTAGAAATAAGGTTTATCGTGGAGAGCAAGGCTTGATATATTGATTTTAAGATGTGACAAGGCCTACTAGATAGGTATTACACTCTAGGGCTAGGCAAGTATTAAATTAGTACTAATTTTTACTTATAGTATAAATTTACAATGAGGCCAGCGCTTGCTTCATCAGACATCACATTTTAAAATTTCTATTATCAAGTCTTGCTCCACGGTAGACCTTTTCTTCTACATCAGTTAAATATAATTAAAATTTCAAAGTATGAGAAATACACGAGCTGGTTTACATACATTTCATTAAATTTTACTTACTCACAACAAATGATTTAATATAAATAATTCTACCTCAAAATGGAAATAAATCCAGCAAATAAAAAAGCAAATAATTGAAAAAACGTTTAATTTGTTGTTCAAGTTTTTAATAATAACGATAGGTTGGATATTTTTAGATTACAAGTTGTCAGAATTACCTCTGTTGCTCTGCCATTTTGTAAATGAGGGAAAGAAATGGAAAGAAATTGCTTGTTTGGTTGTGCCCAGTCTCCTCGTGGTGCGTCGATCAAAATGATGCGAAAGTTAGTCGTTCTGGTCTACTGCGGAGGCAGCAAATGAGTTAAGGTCAATTTCTTCAAAAATTTGAAAGTTCATTATGTTTTCTGTTTGAAATTTCTCTAATTTCTTAATTGAAAAAACTCAAGAGACACTTTCAACATACCTAAAAGTTATCGAAGAGCTTGTCCATCATCTAAGTTTATCATCAAAGTTTTAATCCCTATTCCCTCCCTATTTAATACACTAAAACAATTAATTTCAATAAAACAATAAAGACATCAAACTAAAAATATTATAACAGAGGGGGGGGGGGGGGGTATTTATTAGTACGTATGCAAAAGATTTCCAACACTGTTCATTAAAATTCCCTTAGATTTCCAATATTGCTTAAAAAAATTCCCCTGAAAACGATAGCAAACGGTAACAATAACAACGGATTTGTAAAACAATGTATTTAAAAATTTTTGCTTGGTTTACTGCAAAATGTGACAGATATGGATTTGGAGGAGTTTGGAAATTTGTCTTGCCTTGGCGAGTGGGAATTCTGAAATAGCAAGTAGCTTGCTCTGTTGGAGTTTTTTGCCTGTTGGGGCAGGTGGAGAATTTGCTGGATTTTTTGCTGATATTCCTCCCATCTTCATATTTTGTAGTGGCCAATTTAGTTTCTTTTTTTTATTTGAGCAAAATGCTTTAGCGATGCTTAGTATTTGCGTTAACGTTAAAGTAAATGGATGTATGTACCGTGGCAAGTATATGCCCTGTTCGTTGCAAGTCTGACAACTACGTAACACGCAAATGAGCTAATGCCTCCTTGGGCCATGCCTCCACGAGCGTACGCTTTTAACTTGTCACCCCCTTTCTCTCAGCGCGTAAATACTAAATAGATGGCCCTGGTGTTTTATTGTTTTAAAGTTTAAATTTAAATTTCTTAAATTTGATCAAACCTTTAGCCCTTAGTAGCACGAGCCATCTTTTTATATAGTGATGAGTTTCTTGTTTAAAATACGGGAGTGCAATGAGGAATGCATACGTGGTCGCCACCAAAATGTCTTACGGCGGAAAACTATTGTGAGCAGAGAATTACGCTGGAATATAACATAAGAAAAGCAGTTCTAGATATTTTTAAATTTCTTATTGCGTAAATTTCGAGGCAAATCGTATATTTTAACTCGAATCAAAATACGTCAAAATTCCTATTGATCTGACGTCAGATCAATAAAATATTTCGCTGATCATATATCTGGTTCTAATTTTACTGCAACACAATATGGAAACATTATTTTTAACTTAAATCAGATTTTAGCTGTGATAGTTTTTAAACTATTAACTTTTAAATTTTATTACTTTTTATATTAATATTTTAGATATTTTTACCGTTAATATATGAATAAATACTGGAAAGAAGATCGTTCGCTGTTGAAGCCAGCCGGTAGTCAGGCGGGTATCACTGCCGTGTAAACATGGCGTCCGCAGCTGGTGAGGGCAAAGAAGAATGCTACAAAATAGCAGCAGAAGGTAAGATATTTCATTTTGCTTATATTCTATTTACTTTATTCTCATCATAAAGGTTTAAAATTTTGATGAATACCATCACCAACATTTTTGTATATTTTGTAGCGAAAATTTGAACATTAAAGATGGGTGCGTTTATGAAATCTCAGGGACACACTCCCGTCCGACCGTGGGACATGTACCCCCCCCCCTCCGGGATTAAACTAACAATTTTATAATAAAAACGTGCTTTAAATAATAATAATAATATATCGGATAAGGGAATACGAGGCTTGCAGCCTATAAAACCCTAAAAGTTGAATTTGCGTTCGTAGTGGAAGCTATCTTAAAGTTTTTCAAATTTCTGCTGATAATGTATTCTGGTAACTTGTTCCACGATTTTACGATTCTTTGCGAAATGAAATTCTGTCTTACGTTCAAGCGATTTCGGCAAAAAATTATAGTTTACGGCAAAAAATAAGATCTGGATGATGCTTGGCCATCTCTCATTAAAAAAATTAAACACCAAAATATTTCTTAACTTGAAGAAATGTGTATAGTTCAAGTCAACAATACCTTTCATAATTTTGAAAACCATTATCATATCTCCTCGAGTTCTTCTATATGCAAGGGTTGGGAGATCGAGAGCAATAAGACGCTCTTTATATATCAAGTTCTTCAACGATGGCACTCATTTTGTGGCTCTTCTTTGGACGCTTTCAAGCGAACGAATGTCTTGGACGAGGCTTGGGGTGTCCATATGGCGCCGGCAAATTCTAATAAGGGTCTAACTAAAGCTTTATGTTTTGAAAGCTCCCAGATTTAAATACTTGATTGTTCTTTTTATTGAAGCGAGGAAACCGTTCGATTTTGTTATACAAGCGGCGATTTGTTTTTGAAATTTTAGATTGGTATCAACGATAAAATGATGCTTTGGAGGAAGGGTATTATGCTTTAGAAGTTGGGAATCATGCTTTGGTTTTTTTGGTTTTGGTTTTATTATTCTTTCTTTTAAGTTGGTGAATAATTCATAGTTAGCTACCGAATTAATTCAACAAGCTAATTTATACCAACTAATAACAATTATTGAATGATGGTGGTGCATTCTGTAAATAGTGGATAAGACCTTTGGGACTGGAGTATTATTATGCTTTGGAGGTGGAGAATTATATTTTGGGGATGAGGTATTATGCCCCACCACCCAAAGCGAAATGTCCTTTTTCCAAAGCACTATAACCCACTTTTTAATGTTTGTATTCACCACTCATAGCAAAATGCCCTACATTCAAAGCGTAATGCATCACCACCAACGTTCGCAAATACGCCACATACTACACCACACCACATTAGGCTCAAAGGTTGTTGGGGCCCGTTCATGGGTTATAGTGCTCCAGTGCTCTGACCCTAATTTGCCCTTTGCTCCACGATCCATCAACTTTTTTCTCTTGGCTCCGCGTTCCAGCAATAATTTTAGCTCTCTTCCGCCACTCCGTATAATCTAAGTTTATGTTGTGACCAAAATAGAATTTTGAGTTAGACATTTCCCCCCCGATTGCTCAGAAGCCAGGCTTGTTCCAAGACCAGCTCTTTTATAAAAACAGCAGTTCCTCTAAACAGGAGTTAACAAGCAGACTTTAAGCAGTGGGTACTGCGGGGCAGCTAACCCGGGGGAAACGTTAACCAGTGGGCGCTGTGGGGGAGCTTATCCGGGGGAAGCGCTGCCGTTTTTTTTACTGAAGAATTAAACTTAGGCCAAGTCTACTCAGAAGCAATCTTATCACTGTTGGTCAAAATGTCAAAATAGACTTTTACACCATTTATTGCAAACTTTTTTTTTTTGGGGGGGGGGGGGAGGAGAGGATTTATTGCAAAAAAAAATTTACTACACCTAATAACGTTTATTACAATGCCTAAACTTGTCAGGCAGATTTTTCCAATCCTTTTCTACTTCTGAAAGAAAAATGTTACAAGACTACCATCATTTCTATTTTGAACTCTATCGGTCTGAACAAAACAAATTGACCATGCCACTTTGTAAATTCCCCCTACGGTGCAACTTCGTGAATATTATACCGTTCATTACCGAAAACAAACGTATTATGAAGGTAATTTCTTTATATAATTAAGATCCTAAAAGAACTATTTATTAGCACTAAGCCCAAATACCATTTGACTCTTTATGGTCACTTTCAGAGTGAAATTGTTCTGCACTAACAATCCACTTGAGGGACATAGAGCATTAATTGCTGCATGTAAGCATAGGATATCTATCATGGAATTAATATAATTTGAATTAAGAAGCGTTTTTGAATTCATACTGAATGGCAATTTTTTTAATTTCCATCTCAAATTCAATTTCAAATTCAAATGAAAATCAAATCTAATTTTACCATCAAATTAAGGAAAACGAGCATTTTCGAAATAAGCTATTATCATGCTAAAAAGTTAAGGTTGTTGGATGAAAAGAATATAATATTCAACGATTATTTTCAACAAATTGGTAACATCTCACGATATACTTGCCCACAATACTTTTCACCAAATTGGTATAATATGTTCTTCATTCAAAACGCTTGACTTTGTCAAAATAAAGACAATTTTACAATTAAATGAAAGTTGTAACTCAGTAGAGCTCTCAGAACAATATAGAACAAAGGTTTAATTAAGCTATTGTTTTAAATGACCATTGTTACTTCAATTATTGGAATCTATGTTATTGGGGTTTTTGTTTGCCTTATTGTCTCCTTTGAGGTACTGATAATACATGAATGTTTCTGTTTCTGTTTCCCGCCTGTTATATTTGAAAGCGAGGTTGTATCCTGTTTTACAAAAACAGGAAAAAAGGTAGCATGTTGTTGTTGGCATCATTCCCAAGACGTTGCAGAAAGATGAATTGTCTTGGCCTTATTTTTGTTATTTCAACACTTCTGCTGCAAGTGCAGCATGCATTAGCCATTAATGGAGCTGAAAACGTTATTGAAAAGGGAAAGGAAGCATCTCGTGCCGTTCGTTTTGACAAGAAGACAACCCAAACCACTTTCATACTATTCGGCTCCACAGGCGACCTTGCGAAAAGATATCTTTGGTCAGGGATTTTCAATTTGTATAGCGAAATGAGAAACGATAAAGATAACTTAAAGGTATATGCTTGCGGGAGAACAGAAATATCAAAGGCAACAGAAGCTATTTCTGGTGTATTTGAAACAAAATTAGGCTCATCATGCAATAAAGGTGTCAACGGGCCTAATAATGCTACAGAATGTGTTGAAAATATTTCTAGGTTCAAGAAAAGTGTTTCTTATCATCAAATAAAAACAGAAAAGGATTACAAAATTTTTGAAACTGAAATCAATCTCAATCTTCAAAAAGATAATCTGCAGGAAAATTTACGCATTGTGTATTTGTCAATACCACCATTTGCATATTTATCTGTTTTGAAGGCAGTTAACAACTTTCTTCGTCCACAGAATAAATCAACATCATTAAGAATAGTCCTTGAAAAACCATTTGGACATGACAGAAGGTCTTCTGAAATTCTTCATCAAGGCATTATGGAATATTTTGAGGAAAAGGAAATTTATCGAATAGATCATTACCTTGGAAAACAAACTGTTGATGAAATTCTGAAATTTAGAATTAGAAACAGGGAACAACTTTGCAATTTGTGGAATGACGAGACGATTGAAAGTGTTGAGATTGTTTTGAAAGAGAAATTAGATTGCAAAGGAAGAACTGAGTTTTATGACAAATATGGGGTAGTGTTAGATGTTATGCAAAACCACCTTACTGAAATTTTTGTTAGACTTGTAATGGATTTGACTGAGAACAAAACATACTCTGATTTTATCAAAGCAAAAAGTGAAGCTTTGAAGCAAATATTTACTCCAGATAAATATGACATTTTAGCAGCACAGTATAAGAATTATCAGCAAGATTTAATGGAAGAAAAAGCATTAAAATTGGACAATAAATTAACGTCTTACGATGAATTAAGTTTAACACCCACTTTTGCTGCTGTTAAGCTGATGTCCAGTTTACACAAATTATCAAAAACACCATTTTTCATCATCAGTGGAAAGAAACTGAATGTCAAATCAGGATATGTAAAAATAAATTTTAAATCATGGCACACATTTAAAATTTCTGAAACAGAGCAGCATTCAAGTTCCGAGAAATTAAAAAATATGTACATTAAGTTTTATATTCACAATCCTGTGGAAGGAGGGCCAATGATAGAAATAACCAGAAATCTGGACCATTTGAACCTTCAGTTTTCAACAAATTGGAAACAAAGTTTTGAAAATGAATTGAGGATTCTAAAACCAGCTGAAAATCTTGATGCTTACACTTTCTTGATAAAAAAGATTTACGAAGGAGGCCAATCCCATTTTGTTGATATTGACTCATTGTTAGAAACTTGGCGAATATGGGACCCAGTCCAAAATGCAATAAAGACAGGAAAAGTTCCACTGATGAAATATGGCAAAGACGACTATTCTGAAATAGATTTTGAATACAATTTTTTTGAAAATAAATTTGCTGATAGAAAGGGTTTAAATGAATATGATAAAAAATTTTTTTTGCCTGACAATTTTGTTGAATTTGATGCGACTCGCCAGAGTATTAAAGTTCTTGGTAATAATGCAGTAACTGGTGAGTTGGATGATGTCATCAGAAATCTTGGAGATGAAATTCTGAAAGGAGTTTTAAAAGCAGAGAAGAAGAGCCAGATGTATCATATTGCACTTCCTGGTGGAAGTAGTATACTGCCATTGATAAAGAATATTTGTCAGGCTAGAAATAAGCTTTCAACAAAGTATCTCCACATTTGGGTTTTAGATGAGCGCTGTGTTCCTCTCAATGATGCAAACTCTAATTTTAAAATGATGTCTGATAAATTATTGACATGTTTACAGTTACCATATCAGAACATTCATCCAATGCCTCCAGGTAACCGAGAACGGATTTGTCAGGAAGAAAATGCTCATAAATATGAAGAAGACATAAGAACATTGGTACCTTCAACAGCTTTTGATATGATTGTCCTTGGTGTTGGCAGTGATGGTCACATCGCTTCGCTGTTTCCAGGAGATACTAAATCAATGAAATCTAAAGAATTGGTTGTTTTTAATAATTATGGCCCAAAGAATGCTATTACTGGGAGAATGACAATGACCTTGTCTTTAGTTAATTCAGCAAAAATAATTTCCGTGATAGCCACAGGTGAAAGGAAAAGAGAAATTGTCAAATTGTTGATGGAAAATCATGAATTGGATGATATTCCTGTTGCTGTGATGTCAAGAGCTAACAATAAATCAACTATAACATGGTATATTGATAATGTAGCTTTAGATAAAAAGTAGTAAAAGATAATACTTTTGTTGTTTTCTTGTGGTGAAATTCACTAATAATAGTATACATTTAAAACGGCAAAAATGGCAAAGTTATATTTTTATTTGTTTGTTTTAATTCTTTTGACTAGCAAATTTTCGTCCTTAAAATCAAAATAATTGTTAGTAGTTTTGATTATGACGTGATTATAACATTTTTTATAAAGTGTCATCTTCAAGAATATAGCACTATTATATCAGCAAGTATTAATCTATGGTTCTGAGTGGTTCTGAGTTGCCCCTAAGTGCCGTGTGAAAGTAGAATCAAATTCAACTTTTGAGCAGCCTCGGAGCACATGCCGCTGGCAGCCTCAGTCATCACAAGGAAAAGGTTTCCGTTAAAACTTTCTTTTTTCTGCTACCATGCCGCAGGCAGCTACGGCTTGGTGGATTCCAGCCTTATGAAAACGGTTTTGATGGTTATTTTAGATCCTTTGAAATAAAACGATTTTTATTGGATACTTTCGATCTTTGGAATGAAAACGAATTGATTGGTTTTTTCGATCTTTGGAATGAAGACAATTTCTATTGGTTAGTTTCGATCCTTGAAATAAAACGAATTGATTGGTTAGTTTCGAACCTTGAAATGAAGACACTTTCTATTGGTTAGTTTTGATCCTTGAAATAAAACGAATTGATTGGTTAGTTTCGAACCTTGAAATGAAGACACTTTCTATTGGTTAGTTTTATCTTTAGGATGAAGACAATTTCTATTGGTTAGTTTAAAACCTTGAAATGAAAACGCATTGATTGGTTAGTTTCAAACCTTGAAATGAAAACGAATTGATTGGTTAGTTTCCATCTTTGTGATGAAAACGAATTGATTGGTTAGTTTCGATCTTTGGGATGAAGACAATTTCTATTGGTTAGTTTAAAACCTTGAAATGAAATCGAATTTGATTGGTTAGTTTTGATCTTTGGGATGAAGGCAATTTCTATTGGTTAGGTTCAATCTTTTGAATGATAGCGATTTTTGTTTAGCAAGTTTCGATCCTTTGAATTATATTTAAAGATGCTGGTATTTTGTTTAGAAACAATTAGCTACGCATTTTTTTTTTGGAAAATGCTAAACGAGTTCTCTGATTATTGAATAGAAAGAGTTTTCAAAGAAACCTGTTACAAATTTTATTTATGTTTTAATTTGCTGAGAAAACGAGAAAACAATAGGTATTTCACGGTTGGTTTAGACTTCCCCAAGTCTATTTCTTTCTTAATCCGAGAAAAGAAACTGAAGGAACTTGATATAAATAAAGGAAGATGAGGAGGAGGGAGAAAATGAAACGAAAGTTGAAACAAAGGATTGATCTCATCAATAATTCATGAGTGCCACAAGTCTATCTTTCCTTTCATTTTCCCCCTCGTTTTGCTTCTGAATTTCATCCGTTTGTTGTTGGATTAAAAAGGCATTATCAGTTGTCAATTTGTATTAAAAAGAAATAGACTTGAGGCAAGTCTACGGTTGGTTTGGTTTTGGTTTAAACGTGTTTGTGCTTGTACTACATCAATGTAATGTCGTGTTGCTGTCTTGTTTGTTGTCTTTTATGAAACGACTTGCATAAGCATAAAGCACCAGCATGTGAGCAATATATAAAGTGCAATAGACCAAATGGATGCTGCTGCACAACATGTCATAGATGAATCAGCATTCATTGGTACATTTAATTGAAATGGTTGAGCTGAACAACAAAAATAAAATTGTGTTCTTGTTTCCTTTCATTAAAAACATAGACTTTGAACGTGACTGTTACATATACTAGGGCTGTCCACCGAGGGTCGAATAATCGAATAATCGTTGACGCGCCGGTCTTCGGTTAGCAATCAAGCAAAACGATTATTCGCTGCCATCGATTAATCGCTACTAACCGAATAGTACGGTTA